>NJDC01009900.1:66608-79140 GCA_002245475.1 Calephelis virginiensis
CGAAGACACTAAGTCCCACAATGTGATAGGTGGCAAGCCTATCGCCAACCGGGCACATTTCCAATCCCGACCAACATTTTTTTATTGGAAAATTGGAAAAATCCAATTTTGTTTATGTTGGCCGACCCGGGATTCGAACCCAGGACCTCATGCAGTCAAGTCCAACACCCGGACCGCTAGACCACTATCTACTAGAAAAGGCAAAAGGGTTGTGGGACCTAATGGCAACTAGCTACTCCGGCAGGAGACGCTTGTAGACATTCTAAAAATTTTTGTTGAAAATCTGAAAGAAATGAGTGCGCTCTTGTTTTGTATGTTGCAAGTTTGTATCCTTTTGAAAAAATCACCGAAAAAATACAGTTTCATCATCATTTTACTATTTCAGCAGTTAAATAACTTTAACTTTTTTCTGTCTTAAGTGCATAAAATGGCTATGACTTTAATAATTTTCGGCCAGTGACTCAAACATTTATCAATTTTAGGAGAAATGCGCACAAAGTGATCGTAAATTAAAATTGAATGACGGTTCGGAAACTGTGTGTATGCTAACTGATAAAGGAGCTAGTAGTGCTTGATTGTGTGTAAAAGTCACACAAATATTAAAGTAGTCTAGGGTTTCGCAACTTCAAGTTAAAGCCAAAATTTAGGCTCTGATTTGAAAATTTGCAAACATTTTTCTAATTAAAAATATCGTTATGCCTATGTGCCTTGAGATTAAGGCTGAAAGCTCACCCACGGTTAGTCCTACAATGTGATAGATCACTAATTTATTCATCCCCGAACAACGTTGTTTTAGTAGGAAATTGTGTTGCTCGAGCCGCGAATCGAGCTCGAGACCTCATTTTTGTAAATTATTGTGTTAATTGTTTGTGCATAACAGAATAACTTAATGATCAATTGAACTAGTGGCTGAGTGAGTGAGTCCAGAAACTTTCCAGGACGGGCATCCGTTGCCTTACCTAAACTTACTGCCATAACAATCCGGCCACAGGACAGCAACGCACCTGTAATGTCTATAGTGTCTCCAGGGTTGTCTCTTCCCATCATAAGAGCTGCAGGATTGTTCACTGTTTCACACAAAAAAATATTTTCTAATCTTTCTAAAAAATATTTTTCTAACATTTCAAATAAACTTCATAAAAACATGGTTCAATACGCAAAGAATCTTCCTTTGACTGATAAAACTTCCTTTTTCGCTACTTAAATTTGATCAAGTCCCGATAAGTGACTTTTGATTTGATTGATGACAATTAAAATGAAGTCATTATTTTTAGCGTTATTGCATTAGAAAGGCTAGTTTTACGAGAAGGGTATCAAGATATACATAGACCACATGGAATGAAAAATATGCTATTAGGTACACATAAGCGAGTATATCTTTATACCAATACGTATATTTCGTAGCCGCACTTGCATCTGAAAACCATTTTAATAAAATCGCAGTGAGTAATTGCTTTATATTCATAAAATAAAAAAAAATATAACCCACTGACAAAATCTAACCTTAATTTAGCTACGAATCATCTCGATTAAATTATCATTACAAAAAAATCTATTAGCAGTTTTTGGTAAGACTTTTCTTTATACAAAAGGAGGCATACGAGCAAGTGGGTCAAATGATGGAAAGTGATCACCGCCGCACACGGACATCCACAACACCAGGATCACAGATGCGTTGCCGACCTTTAAGAAATGAGCACGCTCTTTTCTTGAAGGTTCCTAAGTCATATTCGTTAAATTCGAAATACCGCCCTCAGTAACTGATTCTACAAAGGTGTTATACGGAGTAAGAAATGTCTTCGGAATCGCACAATTGTAGATTGCCATGTATCACGACGATGGGCATGATACTTCAAACTCTGACGAAATGTCCAAAGGTGAAACTCAGCGGCATGATATTAAATTAAGAGTTTTTTAAAGTAAAAAAAAAATCTCAAAAAATTAGTAGCAAAACATTCCTATTTCAGATTTGATACCACGCTTTTTGTTGCTATTGGGACACCTCCTTTTTAAACTGTTAACAAACTTTTGAAATGAACCCACAACTCAATACCCATTCAGTGAACCTATTCCTGTATTTCGTTATACGTCAGTCGGTAGCTGTACCTACGTATATATATCCAAGATTACCTTTTAGTGCCCCTGTGACTGTGAGAGTCATAAAATAACTTATTTCGCCAGTGAGTGAATCAAGGTCCCCAATTAGTTTCACCCTTACTGTATTTGAGACTCTTTTATTACAGGTTGAAGTAAATGTAAGTATTTTTAGATTCTATACTTCTTATGGTCGGTGCTTGGTGGAATTCCATTCTTGATGCAATTTATTGAGAAACACTTGTATATGTAGGTTATATAGCCCTGATGATGCTTACGAAACCGGTTGGCTAAACCATAAAAATAAAAAATAGTAAAATATATTGTGGAAAGTACAAGTGTTTCTAAATAAATTGCATTAAGTATTTTTATGTATTATATATCTTAATATACATATTCCTCCTTTACATGGTATCATATCATCCTAAAGTTCCTAAACGGCGGTTAATTGATGGTTTGTAATCTCAATTAGACCCGGTGTATGACGCTGCTGTTGATATGTCATTAAAGTTTTCCAGGTCAGTCAGTCCTGAAAAAGCTGTATTTGTAGTAAAAACTGTTGACATTCCGAAAAAAAATCAGGGGTTAGATGATTTTGATTGTTTGATTTTTCGATCATTCCTGGAAAATTACTCAACTAATTTTAAAGTAGTTTTAAGATCTAAATGGTCTAAACTAAAATCCATGTTCCATTAAAGTCGAGTTAAAAGTTAGTCAGAGGCACAATCATCTAGGTGGCGTGAATTTCTTACCATAAGAAAATCTGGCTGCTTGTTTGGCTTCCAATATCATAAAAAAATGAAAACCACGACTAGGCGAAGACACTGAGACCCACAGTGGGATAGGTGGCAAGCTTATCACCAACCGAACACATAGGTATCCAATCCCGGGAGTCGAACTTTGGATCTCCAGAAGTCTAGTCCGACGCCGGACTACTAGACTACAGAGGTGACACTAATTTGAAATTTTTAACTAATTTGACACTAATTTAGACGTAGTTTTTTTACGATTTTAATATGACTCCAAAACGGCGGAGGTTTGACAATTTTGAGTGATTTAATTAAGACCTTCATCTGGTAATAACACATCGAAAAAGAATTAGCAAAATTGGTCCATCTATTCATGCGTGATGCGATGGCTCATGGAAATGAAGATTAATAATAAAAATAGAATACCTATACAAAAACTGTAGAAGAGTGAATTTTATTTTATAACAATGGAAGGCAAATAAGCAGACGGTTTTCCTGATGGTAAGAAATTCACGCCGCCTAGAGACACCAGAGGTGGTAATGGTGCATTGCCAACCTGAGGCCGGGATGTTGGGCCTCAAGCAAAAGTAAGTTTACCGGCTATCTTACCCTCTGAACCTGAACACGACGTTGGACGTTATGGCAGCAATAGGTAAGGCGGTGGTACCGGGTGAGTCACTGCAAAACTTTACCACCTAGTAGGATGTCACTTTGTTAGTGACGTTAAGTCTATGGTCGCCTTTTACGAGCTGCCTGGCAGGAAGGCAGATGGTCTATTTTGCGAAGGAGCGCGGAGCAATACGGGGGAACATCTGTAAATTGAATTGACATAGACGGCAGGTGCATGTGATTGAATAATAAATTGCAGTAAAACTGCAAAAACTGACTCCAACCATTTCATTGGGTACCACGTCGCGATTTTATACTTTGATTTTTTCGAAATATAGCAAATGGTTCCGAAATGGCCACATACATTTAATCAACATCCTAATAGTTTTTAAGTTACATTTAATAGTAGGTACATACATATAATAAAATAAGTAAAAAATCTATGCACTATCACTACATAGTACACAAAGTCGCTTCCTCTGTCCCCATGTCCCTTTGTATGCTGAAATCTTAAATTCTTTTTTTTAATAGGTAAAGTGATGGAAGAGGAAGGCTTATATGTATATTTCATAACCGTGCGAAGCCGGGGTGGGCCGCTAGTTGAGTATAACTCAAAAACCACTTCATAAAGCTAGTATAGGGCTGCCTCGGAATCATGAACTATATGGCAACGCACCATTACCACCTTTGGTGTCTCTAGGCGGCGTGAATTTCTTACCATCAGGAAATCCTTCTGCTTGTTTGCCTTCCAATATCATAAAAAATTGTTGCCTGAGTAATTGTGTAACAAACTTAAAAAAAAATATACAGTCGAATTGAGAACCTCCTCTTTTTTTTAAGTCGATGCAAAAAGGGCAACTTCACACATTTTATACGTTATATGTCTGTTCACCTATCTGTCCGTCTATCTGTTAGTCTCTATCATTACCACGATTCACGCCAAACTTACTGCTGCATATAATAAGCTAGTAGTAATGAAATTTAGCTGGTACTCGTGTGTTCCAAAAAAGGCTATGGGACACTTTATATCCCGATCGGTGAGAGACGGGTAAAACTCAAACTGTAAATTGTACTATAATTCATTAACGCGTAGTCGTATGCTATCGATTCTTTTTTTAATTTGTAGTAAGTATTTGCTTTACTAATCATACTGAATTTTTTCTTAAGTATGTATTTTGTAGTTTAGAAACTACAGACATAACACTTTTAAATTTGAAATGTAGAGAAACATTTGAACGTACATGTCATCGTACATATCTTTACCTCAGGTCCCCCTGCAGAAGAGAGTATCAAGTGAACGAAGTTAGCCGGGTCGGCTTGTATAAGATGTATAGTTCTTTCACCCTATTGACACCTGTTCACAATATTGCTAGCCCGTGACAGCAGATATAAAAGATTTCTAAGCTCGTTTATCGTACGTATCAACCCTTATAAGGCTATTCTCCGTCATCCCGATAATGTCAGGTTATGGTATTCTGTTTACCGAGATGACAATCAATTCACCCAAGCGTGAAAGGGCAGAGGTTCTCTCAGATTTAATTTATAGCGTCTATTGTGTCTGTGACAAAGCCCTGTTTCGTATGCAAGGCACGAAATAGATTATTCGATAACTCGTGAACGAAATCCTATTATATCGTGATGTGCTTATCATATAATGATATAATCTTTACGTAGTCTCGAGATTATGGCGTTACTTTGAGATTATGTCGCATTGGAATATTTATGTTTAGCGGAATTTGTACCGTTTTCCATAAATATAAGTTTTTGTACATGTCGACTTTTTGGAATTCAGTTGCATATACAATTTTAAAGTACTTTTTATGTAAGAGGTCAACGAACAAGCACAAGGGTCTCCTGATTTTAAGAGACAATCGGTCTATAGTTGTGTGGCTGTTCTAACGCTTAGATGGAAGGCCTTTTATGCCAGTCTACCGGCTACCCTATCCTCAAGACCGGAACGTGACAGAGCCATTATGGCGGCAGGAATAGATAAGGCGGTGGATTCCAGAACACTATCGCCAGTGATCTTGTTAGTAATGTTCTATATTTGTTATAAACCTGTACTCGCTTCTTACGAGGTGCCTGTCAGGGTGGCAGTCTATTTTAATCAGCGGAGCTGGACCAACACAGGGTACAATAGTACACTATAATACTAGTATACTAGTATTTTATTAATACTTTCAACAACGAAATTGAATGTTTTAATATAATTTAGGCGTAATGAAACTGCAAATACCGACTCCAACTATTTTATTAGGTATTATGTCGTTTGATAATTATTTTTTCTGAAGATAGCTTCCCACATCATTTCAAGACCATCAAGACTACAGAATTTTATCGATCTCCTACATGTAGTTTTGAGACTATATTTAGATATATACGTTTTTATTTTTAAGTCTATATATAATTATGTCCGCATATAGGGTCAATCCCGGGCAGTGTTATTTCTATTAGAAGTCTTAAATCATACATTTGAATTGCACGAACCGATAATCGAACTCGAGACTTCATGTAGCCAAAGCCAGTACCGGACCACTAGACCACAGAGGCCAGAAAGAGAGAGGCTCGTAAATAGGTTACGCTAAATAATTAATACTTCCTATGTAACATGACGAGACTCTTCTACATAGATATACACCATGACATAAATCAAAGAGAATTTAGTCGTCTCTTGAGAGAAGCTCTGCCCGTCTGAAGTAAGTTACAGCATATGTTACAGGAAATACGCTAAAATCAAGTATTGTTCAAAATTTTCTAGACAACGTATAATAATTATAAAATTTAAAAAAAGGACAAACACTAACCATAATGTAGTAAAGAACCCCGCTCAAACCAGCATTCAAACACAAAAAAAACGAACCGAAATCGGTCTATTCGTTAAGGAGTTATGATTTCACAGACTCGTCAAACTTATAACACCCACCTTTTTCCTTTGATATGAACAAGCGTTAAAGCATAAGGTATTTGATCCTTTATAATATTACAAATTCGAATGTAAGTTTATTTGTAACATTTGTACACATGTTTTTGGAAGTATTAAATGTAACTTATGATAGTTTTTTAAGACTCAAATGCGAAAGAAGCCTTTGGAAACAGCTTGCAATATCATAAGTAATATAATTAGGGTGCCGATTTTTGTCTGGAAAGGAAATATCTGAACATATGCGTCAGTATCATTTTTTTTCTATATTGTGAAGTAAAGAGCGAGGCGACATCACGAGGCAACAACTGTTTTAAACTATACGCCGTATTTATATGTCCTATTACCAATTAGAAATTTTGTAATTCCTGATTTCAAACACTTCCTGTAACACATACATACTTACAAGGCTCAAGTGGCTACATGGCATAGTGCTATTTTGGTCCCTTTAACTTTACTCAGGAATTTGTTGCATATTTGAAAGCTGCTTTACTAACAATCCTATAGAACATTGACTTGGAAACAATAGAAAAACGACTTTATAAATACTAAGATGAGATTGTAGATGATGACATTTTTTTCCCATAGTAAATTATATCCTATATGTTAACTATAGGGTTTTTCAATCGGCGCGGGTAGATTTTGATGGCCTGTGGTGATCATTTTGTTTAAGCGACATCTGTCAAATCTGTTGTTTTTTTTAAGTTAATTTGCCCCTTTCTGGGGCCGGCTAAGACCTTTAGCCCATGCTGCCACGTCTACGGTATTAATTATTTCTTATACAGTCATTAGTCATATGTCTTCCGTATTAATTATTCTTATACAGTCATTTGTCATAATTTACAAAGTCACGTCAGGGTCTTGAGTAAAGTGGTGGTCGCTTTACACAAGCTCACTTTGGGAGATTTGGCGGCAGCGAGAAAATTCATGATACACTAATTTCTTCATGATTTGATTTCATTTGAGCACTTTCACTAAACAAAATTAAACTAATTCCCACCTAAATTAACTAATTTTACTCATAATTTACACTAAATTCAACAATTGTGAAAAAAATACTACCATATTCATTCACGATAGGACCAAAACTCCCAAATCTTTTGTTTATTATTCAGTTACTTATGTCAAATCAACATGGCAAGTTACACGATTAAACATCACGTTCAAATGTGACAACTTTTTTTTATCATTTTTTGACTGATCCGCCAATAGGACTAGTAATGTTAGGTTGATGTGCAACAAATTGCTTGACAGGGGATTCACCGTCTTACCTATTCCTGCCATTATAGTGTTTTGCGCTGTCATGTTCCATTCCTTTGGGAAAGGTGGCCTAAGACCCAGGTAATAGATAACGATACACTATGTTGGTACATTATGGCGGTAGGAATAGGTAAGGCGTTGGTAGCAATCCGGGTGAGCTGCTGCACAGCACTCTATTACCTAATTCTGCTTTACTTTACTTTTAAAATAATCCAGTAATCTGAAATTATGATTGCCTTCCCCTGGGTCTGTCAACTGTTTTCATATAGTTTCCTTACAGGCAGCATATAAGAGGCGAGCAATGTGTAGTCTAGCGACCCGGCGTTGGAGTTGACTTCATGAGATTCAGAGTTCGATCTCTGGTTCGGGCAACAAAAAGAAAATGTCTTCAAAACAAATTGAAAAAAAAATAAGATTGCCCGGGGTTGGATATGCGCCCAATTGCGATAAATTTGCCGCCTATCAAATTGTGGGACTTAGTGTCTTCGGCTAGTTGTGCATCTGCCTATCTTTTTTGGGATACAGGTGTGAAGATACTTTTAAAAAAAATAGAAGTGAGGGTAGTGTCAAGCAGCAATCCACTTCCTTACCTATTCCTGCCATTATAATGTACTTACACTTTGTGAGTATGTCACTTTAGTGTATCTTAAGTCTGCGATATTGGGGCCGTCTACTAATATTTTTTTTTTTGCATTTATAACTTCAGTTACTTATTTTGAATAAAAACCAGTACATTCATTAAACCCAAATTACTTATTGTCAGTGCGTGATGGGGTCGTCACTTCCCAATATCTACAACAATATACCAAAGCTTCTTAAATTCACAATAATGAGCTCAATAGTCTGCTAGTTCATCAAAGCTTTCGGCACGTAAACGATACATCATTTCGAAATCAGCTCCGATGAAATGAATAATTCAGTTCGGATGCATTCCTATTGAATAATTCTATCTTTAATGACGAACTCCAGAGAAATTGAAGATTTATTTATATCATATCTACGTAAAATCTTGCTACAGTGTGGACTCTGGAGTATGATTTTTAATTACTACGATGCCATTTGTGCAGACCAGATTAATAATATTCATGTGTTGATTATTCTATCAAATCTGTACAGTAGCTGTACTATTTAAATTATGCACTTCGGCTATATTCGTCGAGCTTTGGAAATCCGAATATATTTTAAATATATCTCTATAGAGTTGTTATAACACATAATTAGTCATTTCGCTTAAATTTCGATTAGGTCAGCCAATTTAAAAATAAAAGTAAAAAGAGAAAAAGTGGTAAGCCGAAGCGCATAATTTAAATAGTAGTACTGTACCTAGATAGTGCATAGATTATGAGTAAGAATGGATTGCATAAAAAATATTTTCTTGTGAAATGTTGCCAAAACGAGACCACAATGTTATGGCTCGCTCTGACAAAGTTGTTGGATCATATAGAGCCAAACTTCTAACTTTATGCTCTGTCTCTACAAGCTGAACTTGATAAACAATTTGGTCAAAATATGCGGTTTAGTAGTTTCGCTATTGTTACATAGCCATATGATGAAAGTTAATAAAATGTCACTGGACAAATTACTCAAATTGAACTAAATCCGTTGGTCAATACGAGCGTTTAGTTTATTTCTGTTCTTTTAATATTTATCGCCTTTGTGGTCTAGCGGTCCAAGTGTTGGACTTGGTTTCATTAGGTCCCGGGTTCGAATCCCTGGTCGGACAACAAAAAGAAAATGTGGTATTTATAATTTTGTAAGAAAAAAAATGTTGCTCGGGATCGGATATATGCCCGGCTGGCGATAGGCTTGCCACCTATCAAATTGTGGGACTGTCTTCGGCTAGTTATGGGTGCCCTGGTTGGGCCTCTGCCTACCGTTTTGGGGATATGGGCATGAAAATACTTTTTAATATTGTTTACTTCGGGGCTAGTCAACGATACTAATACCTGCACAAAAATATTTAAATAGATTCGAAATATATTTGACCGCCTCGTTGGTCGAGGGACGTACAGGCCTAGCTCCACCGTCCAATCGCAAGGCTCAATCAGGCAGGCATTTGAATGATGAACATATAAATGTCTATAATTGCGGGTCTGGATATTTATTAAATTTATTTTAGTATATTTTCAAGTACGTCTATGTATTACAATCGTTGACGAGTACCCATAACACAAGCATATTGTAATTTGCTTACTTTGAGGTTAGAGTCAATTTTTATAACTTGTCCAGGGATATTTATTTATTTATTACACACTAAGACTAAATAACGTAGTTAGTTCATTATACAAGTACTGGAACCTGTCTGGAATGGAACCCGAGCCTTGCAGCCATACGTTGGATTAGGCGTGTAAAACCTAACCTTGCGCTGACATCCATAGATACAGATAAAAAATGTATAGTACAGTATTAAAAAAAGTCATAGTAAGTTTGTTTCTTTTGACGGTTGTTAATAATCAACCCTGATCCAAAATTTGCTATCCGTGATATTCCGACCCATTTAATGATAGCACTATAAACCTCAATAGATTGAAGATTAATAACAAGTTTGATATAAATATATCGGCATATAAAACGTTCCCTAGGGATGTAGGTGTTATGAAAATATTTCCAACACGTCCAACCCATAACGGCAAATAGTTTGTTTTACGTGATGCATGAAATCAAAGAATGTAAAAAAATACGAATTTACTTTTATGTGACAAGAATAGAAACAAGTAATAGTACAAGCTCAAAGCCAGGATTATTGTTGAGAATTAAATTCGATTTCCGACAGTTATATTTTTAAACGACTCATAAAAGGAGGTTATCAATTGGTATCATTGATTTGTATGTTTGTTATTTGATAAGTCGGCCAATAATAAATGGATTTTGGTGGTTCCACTTTCGAATTAAAGTCATACTGTCGTCGTAACATCTAATTTTGATCAAGATCTAAATATTTAGGCCGCGCTCAGAAAAGTCGATTAACATTCAATGTAATATTAAGTTACAATTTTGTATTAAAAATGACGACTTAACGGTTGATTAAAAGGTAATTGATTAGTTAGTTTGGTTAGTTTCCTTCGCATATTTTTAGTTATGCCTATTTTTGTGTTTCTAGACAATTTGGTGATAAAATTGAAGGTGGTATTCTGCTATTTTATTTCATATAAATAATTGATAACCTATTTTATTAAATCAGGCGCTACTTTGCGGAATTCATACATGGATGACATGTAGCATTAAGAAAGTGATATCTTCGTTACCCACTATGGGTACACTGTTAGTAATTTAATAAAATTATAATTATTTTACCAAATGAACAGTAAGTAAAATTATATTACAGCGGTTGCTAATCCAAAATTATCCAACCAATGATACAAATAACTAGACTAAAATTTGAAGAAAGGCATGTAAAATATTTTGCTTAATTAATTATGATTCCTTTGACAGTGTTGTATTTTTTTGAAGAATTGATAAATTTGCTGTCAAAGGGTAGAAAATTTACAAAATAGTTCGTTTTTTGACACAAGATATCGATACAAAATTTGATTTATTTACTGTTTCATTGTTATGTTAAAACTATTAAAAAGTAATTAAAAAAGGTATCTTTACACCCGAATCCTAAAAGAAGTAGGCAGAGGTGCAATCAAGATCCCAGGACTAGCCGAAGACACTAGTCCCACAATGAGATAGGTGTTAAGCCTAATGCCAATCAGACACATCCAATCCCGGGAAACGTTCTTTTTATTAGAATAATTTAAAAAGCACATTTTCAATTTGTTCCTTGACCTGGGGATCGAACACGGGACCTCATGAATTTTAACCATTCATTTAGCAACGTTACTATCTTAAATTTAGTAATCATGTATTTTTCCATATGATAACCAAAACTCCGAAACAGGAGGGTTCATTTGAAAAGAGTAATAAATGTGAAGAAGGCTTAACATATCTGTAGGTATCGTAAGAATTGTATTTCGATTCTCTCTGACAACTCGGCAATGATATGTGTGCATGTAAAAATCAATTTACACGTAAGCTATAATTTCATAAATATATTAAAAACTTTAAAACAAAAAAGTTACATATAAAATTAATATGTAAGACCTATCATGAAAATACTGGCATAAATGGTGAGCGACCGCAGGATAGAGATCCATTGCGGCATTACAGGCGTCAACACTCAACCACTTCATTATAGCGAGCGGTGTAGCGTGCGCCCGCATAATGTAATGAATGCGTCACTGCGCTCCAGATATAGCTTTTATTTCAAACTACCCTCGTTCCTTATAAGATGAATCTGTGCCGTTTATTTTTCTTTCTTTTCAATTGTTTAAAAAATCTCGGTAGACTAGACTTTAACTTTCGTTTATACAATACAACTTTTTTTTATCTTCATGTCAAAATGATCAAGTCCTTTACAAATCATACCAAGTTTCAAACATTTAAATGTTTGATTTGTAACATGTTGGTCCAGGTTTCCACTGCTTTCCTGCCAAGTAGCTCTTTAGAGATTAATAAAGTCTGTGTAAGTCGTAATGTAAGTCGCCTCTGTGGTCTAGCGGCCCGGGTGTTGGACTTGACTGCATGAGGTCCTGGGTTCGAAACCCAGGTCGGCCAACATAAAGAAAATTGGATTGTTTCAATTTTCTTATATAAAAAAAATGTTGGTCGGGATTGGAAATGTGCCCGGTTGGCGATAGGCTTGCCACCTATCACATTGTGGGACTTAGAGTCTTAGGCTAGTCGTGGGTGATTTGGTTGCACCTCTGCCTACTATATATGGGCGTGAAGATACTTATATATGTGTGTATCTTATATATAAAACTCTCGTGTCACAATGTTAGTCTGCATACTCCTCCGAAACGGCTTGACCGATTCCTCTGAAATTTGGTAAGCATATTGGGTAGGTCTGAGAATC
>NJDC01009900.1:89991-107550 GCA_002245475.1 Calephelis virginiensis
TTAGACATATTAAATGAAAACATTTTAAATAAAAATAGAGTATTTTCTTCTTAAACTGAATTCAGACAAATAAAAACATTTGAAATAACAAAATCTTTTGTTCTTAAACTAAAATTAGACATATTCAATAAAAACAACGTTAAACAACAGCCTCTTTTGTTCTTAAACTGAATTGGTACATATTAAATAAAACATATTTTAAATAAGTCTTGTGTTCTTAAACTAAAATTAGACGTATTAAATAAAAAACATAACGTTAAACAAATCAAAAACTATTTTTTTAAGCCTTATCCCTAATTATGATATCGTTCCCTAATTATAAAATTAAATTAAAATAATGCTAACTTAGCATTTAATACGTACTGCGTAGTCTTTCGCTCTTATCACACCCCTTTTTAACTTTTTGCTCGTGTTGGTTCGGGCTCCTTTGTAGAATAGACCATCTGCCTTCCTGCCAGGCAGCTCGTAAAAGGCGAGCGTAGGCTTACCGTCGCTAACACCGTGACATCTGACTAGGTGGTAGAGTTTCGCAGCGACTCACCCGGGTTGGTACCACCGCCTGACCTATTCCTGCTGCTAATGTCAAGACGTGTTCCGGTTTGGAGGATAATGTAGCCGGTAAACTTACTTTTGCACGAGGCCTAACATCCCGGCCTCAGGTTGGCAACGCACCATTACCACCTTTGAAGTCTCTAGGCGGCGTGAATTTCTTACCATTAGAAAATCCGTCTGTTTATTTGCCTTCCAATATTATAAAAAACTAACCACGAAAAGTCATTTTCAGATGTGTGAAGTCGCGGACAACAACTAGTGCTACAATAAAATTTCCGACTCCGTCTCGTCGAGTGGTAATATTTTTCTCTTACAGCACATTTGCGGCTCTCTCAATCTAGCAACGTGAAACTTATTCACCAGTATGGAACTTGGAGATTAATTTGCACCGGAAATATTACACCTCGTGGCAGCACATTTCTCCAGCCGCATATGCTTATGATAATCTTTTATTACTTCTCAAGAAGGTATGTAATACCATTTTTAGATCTTTCCGATTTGCTGTATGAGAAAGTCCCATATGTAGTATTTTTCCAACAACTAATTTTAAAATGTCGTACTCATTTTACATGCTATTTACGAGAAATTGTAAATAGACAAACATTCATTACACATTTACAAAATCACTGAAAACCATAGTAAATAGGCGAAAATGCCATTTTAGCCTGGGTCTGCTATGTAGTATTATTACCTTTTGCATTCTATTTTAGTTTCTTTAGTAAATTTAGAATCTTGTCAGTTTTAACTGTAATTAATTTGTGTTGTTGTAAAATGTGTATTTATGTTTTTGTCACCATTACCCAGGGTAAACTGCGAGACAATGCTTTTTTTGGCATTATTTTCGCTTTTATACATTTATTTTAGCGATATAAAGAATTAAAATAAAATAATAATAAATAGAATAGACCACCTGCCTTCCTGTCAGACACCTCTCGACATGCGAGCAAAGGTTCAATGGGTCTTTTCTAACAAACCAACTCATCCAGGGCATGGTTCCACCTCCTTACCTAATCCTGTCGCCAGTGTCATGTTCTAGACCGGAGAGTAGGGTAGCCGGTAGACTTGTACAATTGGCCCAATAACTCGACCATAAGATAGCGACGAACCTAAATATTTATGGTGTCTATAGGCTACGGTTATCTCTTACCATCAGGAAAGCCGTATGCTTGTTCGCTTATCACATAACAAAAAATCGACCGCGATCATCTAAAACTTCTGACCCTGTATTATAGAATTTATATAGGACTAGCGGACCCGACGAACTTCGTATCACTAGACATTAACAGTTTGAATTAAAGCATTGCTTTTCCCACTTACCCACTTTTTTCTTCATTAGAACCTTCCCCTGACAGTAACTGACACAACAAAAAAGAATTAGAAAAATTGGTTCATCCGTTAAAAAGTGATGCGATGACCTCTAGGAATGGGGATTCATTTTTATAAATTCAACGCAACAATTACGCAGGATACAACAAAAGTATCTACACGCCCATATCCCCAAAGAGGTAGGCGTGGTAGGTGTGATACGTGGCAAGCCCATCTCCAACCGGACACATGTCCAATCTCGGCCAACTTCATTCCAATTAAAAAATTTAAAATAAACACTCAGTAATTCCTTTGCTGCCCGACCTGGGGGTCGAACACGGGACCTCAAAAAGTCAACTCCAACGAGTTTCGGTACCATCGAGAGAAAAGATGGTCGAAGGTATTTCATAATTATTGAATTTCTTGTTTATATTGAGTGAAATTAGTCAATTTTGGTGGCATTTTGTACAATTTTGTTTAGTGAAAATGTACAAATTAAATAATCATGAAGAAATTAGCGAATCGTGTATTTCCTCGTTGGAGCCAAATCTCATTACATGGGCTTGAGTAATGAGGCCCCCGCTTTACTCAAGAGCCTGACATGACTTACTGACGACTTAATATGAATTACAATTGATATAAAATTTTATGAAAATTTCTACTTAACTAATGGCAAAATACTAACGTGAAGGCCAAAACCTAAAGAAAGAAAAAATAAATCTAAATTCAATGATAGGGAAAATACATCTTCAACCAATCGCACTTGACAAGACCAATATATAAAAATTTTGAAAATCCGACAAGAGGCCCAGAAGGTATTCTTGAAAAACCATGCAACTGAAAGAATTTTGTCTACAAACGTAATCATTATTGAAATCGAGGTCGGTTTTTTATAGTTTTACTGCGCTTAAATTACAATATGAGAAAAATATGTGTTCAGTGACACGTAAGATCTAGTTTCTAGTACGAGTATTCTAAGTTGTTTGATCTGTAAATCAGTGAATAAGTCAGACATAAAAAGCGGGTTTTGTATTATCTAAAACTTACAAATAAAAAAAATATATCAAAATAACTGTAACTCTCGGCTTCGCCCGCGTGTTCTATTAAAGTTCACCAAACACAAGGCCCTTTATACACTGCGACTTTTACCAGCGATGTAGTCGCGCGTTTTTGAAATACGCAATTAGCAATGAACAGATTTTGCATAAATACTGTTTATATACAGATACCCTAGATTATATTGTATATGGATGATTTAGACTAAGCATGTATAAATAATTTTCGAGTTATGGAGGGGTCAGAGGAAGTTTGTTGCAGTCAATAGACCCAAACAATCAAGTTAAGAATGAAGGTGTTAGGTAGCGCTTAGTTTAACGTGTTTGTTGTGTATTTGGACGTGGAACACACATACACACACATACACACACACACACACACACACACATACACACACACACATATGCAAAAATTTGTTGTGTGTGTCTGAGTCATTATAACTCCTAAACCAATAGACCAATATCGATGTGGATTTTTTGTTTAGGAGCTGACATCATCGAGATGGTTCTTTCAAAATTATTATTTTCTTTTATCAATACGCTGCCAATTCTCCAAACCAAAGATTAACAAAAACCTCATGTTCTATGTAACTAGCTTCTGTACTTTCTAAATTATTATCCACGGTTTTTCTTCTATTTGTCATATTATTTCATTAATCTTCGCGAGAAGCTATCATTAAATAACCATTACGTTCTCAAAAGGATATCTTTTGAGAATTCTTAATATATTTTCTTCTTTTGGAATAAATTCATCCATTGATAATGATTTTTATTAGAAAGCCCTTTTGTTGTGAAGGGTGATGGATGACTGGAGATAAATCCATGACTGGTAAACCACGAGCTAAGACTAGAACTAAAAAATATCACAAAGACTAAAACCGTCGTCATTCTAGTGTAACCTATTCCTGCCACCATAATGACACTGTCATGTTCCAGTGTGGAGGATAGGGCAGCTGATAGACTTGTACAATAGGCCTTCTATCCTGGCCATAGGACAGCGACGCACATTTACTGTTTGTATAGGCCACAGTTATCTTTTACCATCAGGAAAGCCATCTGTTTGTTCGCTGACCTCTTACATAAAAAAACGACTATCGCTATCGCGCTGTATATAGCGCTATCGTACACAAATATGACAACTAAAAAAACCTCTAAAGAAGTTTTCACTTCAAAAATCTGAACAGTCCTGTAGATGGTGTGAAAGCGATACCGGTTTGCTAATTTTGTTAAATTGGATATTTTATACTAAATATACTAATTGAAACAGTGCAGTTGTGTTCATATACGAGTACCTACTAGCATACCCCATGAAATTCGTTCAATCGCTACTATATTCTCTGCCTATTCTGGTAGAAACTTAGCTTATCTTGAAGATACCTATGTACGTTAACCAATATGTTAAAACATTTTCTATTTTTATTTAACTACAAAAATTATAACTTGTTAAAAAAATACGTGAAAATTTTGAAAGAAAGAAAGAAAATTATTTATTTGCGGAATATTTGTGTAAATGAGATGTTACAAAAATATTTAAGTATATTACAATAATATTCTACCATATTTTGGGGTGCAAATATTTTAATATTAATAAAAAAATATTATTTAATTACAACACTTTAACTTTTAAGTCAATTAGTTATATTTATAACTAGTTTAATTATTTGAAAAATTAATACTGAACCACCACTCCACCCTCAAGAAGAGGTCGCATCTTCTCCCTAAGTAGCTTTTACTCACTAACGAACGGTATAGCGTTCTTTTGTATTAGAGCTTTGCTGAATCCAAATTTTTAATGAGAATTCGTGCTGCTTGTCAAATTTATGCAGTTAAGTCGAATATAGTGCTTATGTTAACAAACATAACTCTCTTGATGGTAAGAGACATCTGTGACCTACAGACAATATAGATGTTACAAGTGTGTCACTATCCTGAGGCCGGGATGAAAAGCATACTATGCAAGTCTACCGGCTACCCTAGCTTTCGGGAAATGACCGAGTTATTATAACCCCAGGAATAGGTAAGGCGGTAGATTCCTACCCTTGCAAGTTGCTCACAATACTCTCCCAGATACTTAGTGGACCAGTACCTACATGGGAAAAATTACAACTACTGTTAATACTTTGAGCGGCTTATATGTTTTTATCTGCTATTTCGTGGTTACTAAGTATCTTGAAACTCGTCGCAATCAAAGAATAAATACAAAGAAATAATGGAAATAAAGTTGATGTTTATTAACAAAAATCAGTTGTTTTATTATATTTTTTAAGAGTTGGACGTGCACACGGATGTCCTGTGGCTAATACACAATTCCTATTGACACCTAAGGTTACTACTACGATACGAATATGTAACATTATGGAAACCAAGCCTAGATTAAAAAAAAAACGACGGGTGCACTCCGGGAGTGCCGGCAGAAGTGAAAACTTGAATATTAACTTTGGGTATTTTTGATATTTTAGAATGGTTAGGGATAATACTTTTGCACGAATTGCTTTAATTATCAGTATAAAAGTACTATCACTTATGTGGTAGAATACAATATTCATTTATTGCGCTATCGTACACAAACATGACAACATGAACATTCGCGTAAGCGCCCTGCGTTGTGGTACGAATTTTTGTTTTACGAATCAGGTCACATGTCCTAACACGAGTTTAGAAGATTTACCCATTTCAAAAAAGTGCATAACGTCGCTAAAGAAATTTTCGATTCAAAAATACCTACACTCTATTAAAGTAATAATTGACAAGTTATTTTTTTATCAACAGAATTGCAATAAACAAGTAAATACGTAGTTTACGAATTAATCCCTGCAATTGATAAATACGCTGGTGGTAATTTAAAAAGATCATGAAAACAAGTAACAACGAGACCACACGTCTTGAACAGCAAGTAGAATATTGTGAGTGCCATAATATTGTGGCACTCACTACTGCAGCACCGCGAAAACCTTTTAAGGGCCACGTCGATGCGCATAACTGTGTGAGTATACCGTTTCGAACGATTGAAGATAGTTTCCATACTGCTTCATATTTGTACTGTTTTTTTTTTGTATTCTAATACCGTATGATAGTCGAACAAAACATGTAAAAGAAAGTTAAAAAAAAGTATCTTCATGCCCATATCCACGAAGAGGTAGCCAGAGGCACAACCACGACTAGCCGAAGATACTAACTCCCACTATGTAATAGGTGGCAAGCCTATCGCCAACCGGGCACACATCCTATCCCGAGCAACATTTTCTTATTAGAAAATAGGAAAAACCCAATTTTCTTTTTGTTGCCCAGCCCGGATTCGAACCCGGGACCTCATGCAATCAAGTCCAACAATTGAACCGCTAGACCACAGAACAAATAATAATAATAGCAAAGAAATAAGCAAAGCATCCAAGACCTTGAGAACAAGATTTGTCTTGTAAGGATTAAAATAATGTTATTTAGACCAATTCTCATCGACAAGCGGAGAGATAGCAAGAGCGGATTTAGGTAGTTACAGAGGAAAGAAATTATTATAATTACCTCAGGTATTTAAAGTATTGATATATGAAGAGAAAGCGGGGACAGAAGCGTATGTATGTTATGTTTTTAAATAAAAACAACTGAATTGTTTTTATTGATTTTTAAAATAAACATAGAGCAGGTTTAGGAGGACATTTATTGCTTTTCATGTTTTTGTTATGTCGAAATATAACTTTATTATGTGGGTGGATCCGCGGGTATCATCTATTTCATACTAATACTAACTAATAACTTATTACAACTTAAGATCGAATAATTACTTATCAGTCAATACTACAAATTATTATGAATTAAATATATCACTTATGTTGGCCATTCTTTTCTTTCTAAATTATAAGTACTTATAATAGGTTAATAAATTAGTACATTGTTTAATTCAATATTACTAGATTATTTTTGGGGGCTGCGACGACACAACGTGCTAATGGGGCCTTTAAGGAGGAGGTTTATGCTTCGTCAAAAAATGAGCACGGAAAGTCTGTACCTTAAAAATTATATGTCGACAAGAAAAGTGTTTGTTTTTCTAAAATCGTGAAAACTTTTAAGAATCCGCATTTTGATCCGATTTCACCGTAGCATTGGCCTTATTGGATTTGTTTCGGTAAAACACCTGCAGTATTCCCAAGCCCATTGTCTATTCGAATAAATTATATTTTTCCATCATTGCAAAGACACAGCCATTACATTTATTGATGATTTATGAAGCAGACATTAGTCATCATTTATTCCGTGAACACAAACTAGCTCTGAGGACTTGAAAATGTAGAATTTTTTGTTTTATATTAAATGCAAATTTACTTTTTTGGTGCCAATTTCTAAAGTAAAGTTTATTCAGTAACGTTGAACATCGTTGTACGTGACATCGATATGCAACATGTAAACAATTTCAGTTTTGAATCTTTACGTTTGTTTGTTTTTCTCTGTCTGTTTTCTCACTAAATAACTTTCCATATCTACCTCTTTGGAGATTATATTTACTTACTAACTTTTTCTATATTTATTGTGTTTTTAATCATTTCGCTGAAATTTTGCCCGCATAATAATTCTTTTTGACAGTTCAAAACTGTTGTGACATGGCAGTTTCATCTGATGATGGAAATGGAAGGTGGCCATAGAAACTCTGAAAATTCATAATATTTTCCTATCGTGTTTGGGGTTATTTAATACGTTTTAAATAGTACTTCTCAAGACTGCTATTGGGAATAGCCACAAAAACCTTTTACAAACACACTTTAACACTTGATAATATAAAGTTAAATTCATGTAAAATAGTAGTATGATAAAGTTGTACTGCAGTAAACTATTTTAGGTTTGATACTAGTTAACGAGATAAAATGTGAAGACTAACAGGATATACAATCCTATTTCTCTTAGACTGCCGCCGTTTCCAAGCCTAAATCCGAAAAATCAATGAACCTTCTTGACCTAGCTTTCAAGCTTTCTTTTAATACACATTATTAGTCCAGTACGTAGAGGCGAAATTTGGCTATACGACATAAGTTGGCCAAGCATCACGTATTTTCATTTGGATTTAGTCGAGGGCGAGGGGTTTTATTATATAATTTAATAATTATACTCGCCTAAATCCACCAACCAACTTTATTGAAATGTCTGCTGCCTAAGTGTTGATTATATTTATAATGGTATTTAGAATCGTATGTTATATATTATATTAATCGTTATATTAGCATCGTTAACTTATACCCAGAACACTAGATACTCGCATTATTTACTTACCTAATTACTATGGGGCTATATTTAATTTATGTTACTCGTCCATGAATATTTATTTTTAAAGCTGACCCTACGACATTGGTTGTTTTGCTTTAACTTTTGTTAGTGCTACCTTCGGTCATGAATCTCGGTTTGAATTTTTTCCATTAAAGCTGTTTGAGTGAATAAATCGACAAGTTTGTATTAACTTTTACTCTATAAAGTGTTATCTGAAAATCAATACTTTTCGACTTATCTGTTAGTGAGAGTTTTAAATTTTTAGCCAATGTTACTAGATGTTTTTTTTTATAAATAACTAAAAAAGTACGTACCTAATTTATAAAATATTATTATTAAGTCTTCTAAAAATATATAAAATAACTGATGTACGTTGCTCATAGATTTAATACAATAAAGTTGTAGCTTAATGAAAGTTGGCTTATAAGTGTCAAAACCAAAGTTTAAAGTTTCAAGATGGTAAATATCCATTTTTCGAAGGACTTACATAAATATTTAATTTCGTTTTTCTTAAAATTTAATAGCACAAAAACTTATTCTGTATCACGCAGAATCTAAATCTATTTTTTTTAATGGAAATCCGGCTGCTTTTTATAATTATTAAAGGAACTGGTCACTTACTCCACTACGTTACTGTTTATTACTTTTATATAGCTTGTACACGTCCTATTTTTAATCCCAGATAGAAAAAGAAAGGTCTCATATGTACAAACCGATTTCGATGCGACTTTATTGCGAAGTTTTGTAGGAAGTTATTTTTTTTAATATTCAATCTTATTTCACTGATATATAAATTTGAATTTGTTTGAAAATTGTGTTGTTACTGGCATATTAATAGCTTACTATCGAGACTAATTGAAAAATATCGTAATAAACAAAAAACAATAGGCCTAAAAATATTTACAAATCGAATTTCAGAAATGGAAATACAATATTATGCTGGTACCTCAACTAATTTAATACCGTAACGACTAGTGAGTACCTAAATTTTCTTTCTTTTTCCAAATGACTGATACCGATCATTACTCCGATAGTTACGCGGAATGGTTGCATAAACTTTTCCACTCGACTCGATTACGAGTTGTCGAAAGTGAAACGATAGAAGTTGGCTCGATTTGCGAGCCCTGTTTAACCGCTCGATGTTGGTTAAGAGTTTTAACGCGGGATATTGAAAATGCTCGGGTGATTTAGGGTTGCCATAATCTACAATTTTTCATAATTGGATTTTTTTTTAGATAAATACGTCGCTAAAGTGATAAATGCCAGCTGGGAAGTTAAACATATTTAACTATACAGTTGACCTTAAAGGTTTCTAAAATCATTATTTTCTAAACTGAATGATTTTCGCGAGAGACTTTCCCAGTCGTCAAATGTGTGTCCCTGCTACTTTTAAAATTAGGGAATGACGCAACAAACCAATACATGAAGCATATTACTATGTAAACTTCCATATAAATTAGTTTAAACGCGATCTAGTAAGTTGTTTTTAATACGTCATAAATCGTAAACCGCAATTCCCACAATGTGGTCGTTGTTTTTTATAATAAAATTAAAAAAAAACTGATTTTTAGTTGCCCGGCCCACGAATCAAAACCAAACACCACTACACCATTAGACTACTGAGATAAAACAGTAAATTTTATTAAAAAAATCACCTTCACTATTTCTTAATAGACAGTGGAGAAGAATATAAAAATCGAAGACGAGTCAATGAATCTTCACGAAACTTTGTTTTCTCAACTCTATAGAGTATTTCTTTATTGAAAAAAGTTAGAGAAAATGATTTGACGCTCCCAATGTATAGATTTCGGAGTTTTCATTCATTTTCTATGTAAAACTAAATTTATTTTCTTTTTAAAGTTTTCATTGTAAAAAAATAATAAAAAGTAATACCAGATTGAACCTTGGGGTAATTTTGTCTATGTTATTAATAAAACGGTAGAAATAAGGCCGGCTTTAAAGTGCTTCGATTATGCAGTGCAGTATGCAGATTGCTGCAGTACCACATGAGGATTGAGGAACAACTAGAACTAACACGAGGATTATGTTGAAAAAGTTGGGGTTTTAAGTGCAAGTTGTACGGGAAATAAAAATAGAAGCGCTGGCAACCCACCGGTAATGCGGCCCCCACACGGGTGGCGGAAACGGTGGAAGTTTAAAATTGACGCTTGCCCCGGCTTAGAACGGGAATAAAGGAGTGCTGTTCCGTTGTATTTGTTCATCTAAACAAACGTCCGCGCAATCATTCCACTTGATACACACGGGAACTTTGGTTGGTTATTACTAGAAGTTAAATAGACGTTAATATTTATTTTTATTATAGAGATTTTAAATGTGAGAGGTCGTGCGTCGTTATACTGTGTGTATGTTGTTGCCGGGATGTTAGTCCACAGTATACCGGCTACTCTACCATCCCGCTGGAACATGTCCGAATCATTGTGACGCCAGAAATAGGTAAAGCGGTGAGTTCCTACTCGGAAAAGCTGCTTCTCTTTACTACCAGTGGTCTTGTTAATAACTTATATTTTAACTTGTGTTCGCCTTTTACTTGCAGGAAGCATATAGCGAACCTGGACTGACACTGGGGAAAAACTATAATTAATCAAATATATCATAAGTAGTATAAATAAGTTAGTATCTTCACAGCCGCATACCCGAAGAGGCAGGCAGGTCCACAACTGCTACAAAACACATAACCAATGAGGGACACATTGTTTTCATTAGAACTCCGAATATGCATCGTGAGCTGTCCGATCGGGAATCGAATCTGAGTGTCAAGAACTGACACTAGACCACAGAAGATATAAAAAAAAACTTCTATTGACAAAAAACACAAATTAACCTAACCCCAAAGTAAACAAATAATATTCTTGTACTAAAGGTAAAATACATAGAAATACTTATTTAAATAGACACCGGTAAGGCCTATAAACACCATTTTTGTAAATACAGACATTGATGTTAATCGTAAATAATCACACAAAACTTTAATCCGTCGGAAATCGAACCCGAGTCTCGCTGATGGTCGGCCTTATTAAGGGCCTTAAAACTGAACGCTAACCCCTCGGCTAACGAGGCGTTCAATGAAATTTGTGTTTGCATTTTTTTTTTCAGTTTTTGTGTTCATGCGATATCATGAAATAAATATAATTTATAAATAAAATTTTAAACGTGTAAACATATTTTTTATTGTAATTTAAAAAACAACAAAATATTTTGGTCGGCTTAGCAGTCTAGTGGTCTAGTATTAGCGTTGGCTCCGTTGCCGTACCAGGTTCGATTACCGGGACGGATAATTCAAATTTTTTTTTTCAATTTTGTAATAAAGATATCGTTGCGCGGGATCGGATTTAAGTGCTCGGTTAGTCGGGGTTACCTTTTGGCAAATCGTGTGTGTAGTTAGTCGTAGTAGTTCCTCTTTTTACGTCATCTGGGATCCGGGATTCAAGATCTATATATATAAAAATCAATGCCACTTTTCGTTGTAATTTTATAACTCACGGGTTCACCTATCCAAACCAAATGCTTAGGCTTTGTTCGGACTATTTCGTAGATGGTTTATTTGAAGTTTGCATACAATCGGTCGACGGGTTCTTAATTTTTCACATTTTTTGTAACAAATGAATTCAATAAATGGCGGATAATTTTGTTAATGGGTATTTTCATTCAAATTGAAACTTTTTTCAGATGGGGATTGTGCTGTCATATTGAAACTTTTATCAGCTATTTTTTTCTTTTTTTTGTTTTATTGTGTTATGTCATTCATGCGGTCATATACGTAGCGAAGCACGTACCGGGCCGCTAGTACTTTATAAAAAACTTGAAAGTAATGAAAACATTAATCTTTATTTGAAAGAGATTTCAAAATGGACTTTTAAGCATCTGGTGGCTAGCGCATTTGTAACTTTTCCTATAAAAATAACAAAGTAGCTAAGTAAGTCTGAAATTAAAAATGTTTATATTCCCAACTGCGAGTTACGGCCTAATTAAGTTTTTTAACGTTTAAACCATTTTCCGGGCGGCTTATTTAAACCGTCTTTAGTCAGGGCTCGACCTTATTCAGAGCGATTAAAGATTATGAATGACTAGCTTTTACCAGCGGCTTTGCCCACATTATATATGATCTTTTCAAATTGTTGTCCATGTGCTTATTTTTATTATATTTGAAGATAAACAAGCAGACAGATTTTCTGATAGTAAGAAATTTACGCCTGGAGATACCAAAGGTGGTACTGATGTGATGCGAACTTGAGGCCGGGATTTTAGGCTTCGAGTAAAAATTCGTTTATCGGATACCTTATCCTCCGAACTGGAACACGTCAACGGCATTGACGTTACTGCGGCAGGAATAGGTAAGGCTACCCAACGGTGTCCTGGACGGCAGCATGCGTCCTTGCAACAGACCCGCCCTGGAAGCTCCATGCGCGTGTGCTTGCCAACACATACCTCCCGGTGTCGTCGGCGAGAGCGTGCGGGTAGCCCCTGCCGTGGGAGCAACAGAGGCGCATGGAGAGGCAGGCGTGGAAGGCGACGTTGGAGCTGTGGAAGGAAGACCTAGCCCCACCTGTCCCTGGACAGGCGACGGTGGAGGCTATTCGACCGGTCCTCCGAGGGTGGTTGCAAGCGGCGGTTCGGGTCGCTGACGTTCCGACTTGTGCAGGTGCTATCCGTTAATGGATGCTTCGGGAAGTATCCGCACAAGATCGCGCGTCGTGAGGCGACCCCTGCCTGCTGAGTTACAGCGGCGTATTCTCTCAGTACGACCTCTCGTTGCCGAGCGTCGTCAATGCCAAGCTCGGTAGTGACAGGTCCTGGCAGGCGATGGTCTCCTTTTGCGAAGAAGTCATGACGCAAAAGGAGACCGCGGAGCGGGCCCGGAAGGACGATCCCAAGTCAGACCCGCTCCGGCGCAGGTGGACCGGGGGCGCAAGAAGGCGGTTCCTTCGCCTTCAAAGCGCGTCGGGTGCGGGGCTGCCGGAGGGAGTCGGGGGACTTTCCTCGGCCAGCACGGCCTCGCACGCCTGGGGAGCGACTCCAGTAGCTGGAGTCGCTCGTTTTCAGCGCTTCCAGGAGGCTCGCTAAGGACCGGGCCGTAGCCGCGGAGCGGGATGAGGAATGTCAACGATACCCCATCTCGCTCCTAGCCGGGCGGCAAGGTGTTAGTGTGGTTTTTAGTCGGTTTGAGTCCCACATAACCCGCTGTTCTCCCCCGAGAGCAGCGGGTGTCCGGGGGGATTTTCCACACTATAAAAAAAAGGAATAGCTAAAAATAAATCGGACTTAAAATAAATTAATTACAGCATTATTAATATTTCATATTCAAATGCGCAAGTTCAATGACCCATCACCCGCGCGTCGAGACACACCTAGATACGGTAGGTATGTGTGTGTTACATTTATTGCATGTCCTATCCCAATGATAGGCTTTGAACTGATTGATCATAAAAAATAGTGAATGTAGGCGTGTGGTAAAGATAAAAATCAGGCTTAGGTACATACCTAACTACAAAAATGATTTATGTACCTACCTATTCACACTATTTACATCCATATTTAAACATATCCACCATTGTAGGTATTCAATGCACAACTTAGCACGGTTGTTGATGTGTCTTTAAATATTGTTAATAGGTTCCCATTTTCCTATAACTTTTTAAGGCAATGTCAGTTCAATTGTAAGGTCTACTTTCAACGTCAGTCAAATATTCGACCCTACCCATATGAAAAAGTCGGGAGGCGTCAAATCAGGTCAGGATCACACTAGCCACTCCCTATTCAATTTTCACAATGGAAAGGTACTCATGAACACTTCGCAAAAAATAAAGGCAAACACAAACAAAATCCTAACGCACCCCAATCGCGATCAAATATCAACTGATTTGAAAAATGACCTTATTAGATTAGAATTAATAATTTGTAAGAAGCGGGGGACGGGACATAGTGTGTTATTTATGGACGGGACTGGAATCCAACGAGCGAAACGCATCGATACATCATACATGACCTTGATTAGAGGCCCTAACAAGAACGCATAAAGCAGTATTATATTTTCTATCTTGCTAAATGTCCGCCTTATATAAGGTCGTCTTTCTCCGATGACAATAAGTATTATTGAAATAATAGTACTGTTTTAGGAGCTTATGGTAACCCCCAGAACTTACACTACATGATTTTTTATGACTTAACAACACCTGTTACTTTCTCAGCTAACTAATTATTACCTAGGTAAGTACTACGTATTAAATTAAAAGAAAAGTGCTGGACCTAGACATTGGTACTGTGTAACAGGTACGTACGTATGTAAAGTTTTTTAACTGATTAAAATTTCAATAAAACAAAAACATAAAGAGTTTTTAGCAATTTAACAGATAATAGTGTTACTTAATAGTAGCCTGTTAATATTACCGTGCCTGTAGGCAGTGGCGGATTAAAACATTTGCCGCCAGTAGGCTATTCAAATTTTGCCGCCCCTTGTGATCTCTGCATTTCGATACCTTACACGGAGAAAAGTTAAATTTTATCATTAAGAAACTAAAATATGTTATATATTTTTATTAGACTTACAGTTTAAAACAATATTCCTATTAACTTATGTATTAAGAATCCGCTTGATGATGGTAATAAAATCAATTAAATTATAAAAGTTTTAATTGACCTTTTTGCGCGATTTTATATTCGCAAAATCGTCGATTAAATCGTCGTATGAAATATTATTCATAAGTTCTGACTCTATGCACAAAAGAGCTAAAGCATTTAGCTTTTCTTGACTTAATGTAGATCGTAGATAGTTTTCTAGAAGAAGCCATGCGAACTGCTATATCCAAGTTTGGATAAATGTTCCCCACATTCTGATTTCGCAGAAATAAAGATAGACTTTTCAATGATCCAGACTCAGGTTTTATTAAAATTCTTTGAGAAGAAAAGTGGCCTTGAAGGTGTACGCATTCTTGAACGAGGTCAGTTTCTAAATCGTTAGGATACATTTTTTCCAACAAATTTGCTTTTTCCGTTAGGGTCGATGTTGACAACTCACTTATTTTAGTTAGAAATGAAAACTTCTCGTTAAATCTGCTGTAAACCTCCTGACGTCTTCCTAACTCAGACACGAGTATATCTACGAGGACGAGAAACGTGTTAACCCGAAAATTTTCACTCGCAGTCATTCTAACTCCTTCATCGGGTGTTTCGTCAAATCTTTTTTTTCTTTTAGGTTGTCTTCTTCCAATATCTGTTGTATATTGCTTCGATATTATGCTTAATTCCATCTCTTTTTAAGTTCTCTCGTTCAGTTAAGAAAAACGTACAGAGTGTTTCGTAAAGATCGGCAACAGTGATCAAATCTACGGTGGATGCCTGAATTTTAATATTCACTTTGTTAATCATCTCTAAAAAACCATTCCACACAACAACCATTACCGCCGTCTCCAGTTTTTCTAAATTAAAAAGTATCCCCGCCGATTCGTTTCGCGTTACAGGCTTTTCGGTACAATCATTCTTGATTGCTTCTAAAATTTTATGAAGTTCGTACCAAGAATCTTTCAAACTCTTACACGCGTCCTCTCTGGCTGACCAACGTGTCAAATTGACTCTCTTCAGGGGTTTTCCTTTCCCGATTTCACTGGTTAATTTTTGCCAGCGTTGTGTCGAGCTTACAAAAAAAACGTAGATTTCCTGTAGCAGCATGAAAAAGCGACAAGCTTCCGTACAAGATTCAGCAGCTGCAGTTGCCACTAAATTCACAGAATGAGCAGAACAAGGTACGTAAAAAGTGAAAGGTGCTTGGTTTTTAATTTTTGCTTGTAAGTCGTTGTAAATACCAAACATGTTTGCGGCATTATCATATGACTGTCCACGACAGTCTTCTATATTTATGTCTAGTGTTTTGAGTTCCGAAATAATAGCAGAAAATATTTCTTCAGCCTTATGTCTCACTGACGACAAAAATTTGAGAAATCTTGCGTGGTTCGCCTGTTTCCAAAACATATCTAATCACAAGGGTAAGTTGATCCACATGTGATATATCCGGTGTTGAATCGATGATTAGGGAATAATATTTTGCCTTTCTTATCTCATTTCCAATCTGTTTTAAGACTTTATGTCCCATCAAGAGGACAAACTCATCGCAAATGGTACTTGATAAGTAACTGGTATTCCCTGATCCTTGATTACCAAATCGTTCAATATGACAGGCTAAAAAAGGATCGAATTCCGCTAGCAGTTCCAAAATCATGCAATAATTTCCATTATGCGGATCACCAAACTTTTCATTTTTTCCTCTGAAAGCGAGACCTCTTGAACAAAATCACTTCACTACGGCAACAACTCTCTTCAAAAAATTTCTCCAATAAGTAATTTCTTTACCGATCTGGACCTGCAATAAATTGTCCATTCAGCCATCAATCTCACTTCTAGCTTTCAAACTAAGGATACTTGATTTGTGACGGGCAGAGTTTTCATGCTGAGCTACTCGATGTTCTGCATTTTTCCAGTCATTAAATCCTTCGTTCTCGAACTGAGTTTTATACTGCAGTGGACCGAATGCCAAACAGGGTCCACAAAATACAGAATTTTTACTTTCAGAATAAACTAGCCAATTTCGGTCTTTCACTTCATTATTTTTCATCTTCCTTTGAAAGATACTCACTGGCAAGAAACGACGCTGATCCGCATATATTTTTTCACTTTTAGAGAAGTCACAATACTTGTTTTTCTCGAATCGTAGATCGAAGCCGTACCTTGCCATAGTCTCCCTTAAAGTATCGTTAATTTCCCATAAAGCTGGATCTTTATTTAGATTTACCGTTGTTTGCACTTGGTCATTACTTGTGCATGACGTGTGATAATGAGACGCATCTTCAGTTATACTAATTGGGATTTTGAAAACAAAAAATTTGCATTGCAATAAAGAAAATATGTAGGTAAAAAAGTAGGTATAGTGTACTTTTTGCAGCTGTTTTTATGAATCTCGAATCAAAATTCAACGTAGCTAATTCTGCTGCTTTTGATAAAGATATTGATTCTTGTTGTACTACTATATTTTTTGTTTTCTTTAGTCGAATAACTTAATTTAATTGTAAAAAACTAAATTAGGTACATAATTTACATATGAAATCTCGAAAAATAGATAGGATTTTTCGTGGTAGTGAAAATTGTGGAGTAAGTCGACGAAAAAACTGCCGTACGTTAACGATTCTCGCGAACGCTGCCTAAATGGTTAGATGTGTTTGTTGACTGCTATAGAAAAGTTGTAGAACTCAATAATGCCTACAAAAAAGTCCGCGATAGTATAAACCAAACATTTATATTTTAGCCATTATAACCACTTTTCCATAGAATGAAATTAATTAAAATTATTAGCCTATGTTTATTGATCATATTATCGTCAAATACTAATCCT
>NJDC01009914.1:0-22242 GCA_002245475.1 Calephelis virginiensis
CATATTCGTCTATCTGAAAAGGTGAAAAATACTTTTAAAACAGTGTCAATGTATTGAATTTTTAATTTTACAAATTTAGTAATAATTTATTTATAACAATTTATTAAATAATTATTTAAATTCAATCAACTGTTAATAGCATTGTTGGCTGCATTTTTACTTAATATATTTTATAATTTAGGCTTAATTAAGAAAAAATAGGTCAATTTGTGTGTAAAAATACCCATTGAAATTAGTTTATTTTCACGACTTGCAGGAACTAAGTTATCCAAGTCATTTTTTCTTAAGACAACTAAACGAAAGCAAAGAAGCCTTTTTATAGATGACGTTTGTTAAAACCAGAGAGGGCGAAGTTAGTATGTGTTTAAAACTTAATCAATTTATATCTACATCTTTTAGATCCTCCTTTTCTTATAAACATGAACCGTATTATTAATAATAATAGGCGGAGTAAAATACTCCAAGGTTCAATCTTGACTCATAATTTTTATTAGGTTATGATACAGACAATAATATCAACTCAATTTTATGGAATTAAGAGTCAAATCCCTAACTTTTAAATTGTTTACCTATCAGTCACTAAGTTACGCCAAAACCACTGGAAGGAATTCGATGAAATTTGACAAAACTAGGTAGTTTAGCCTTCACAGGTTATGGCTGACAAAATACCATCTAAGATGTTAGAACACTGTATATTGAAAATGTCTTGTCGACTAACACAAAAATCCGGTTGGAAACCATTCACGAACGTGAACGAAGTCACCGATGAAGCTGTCACATATTCGTATCTTATTCCTGCCATTTGCATCCTATCGATTTTATGGTACGATTCCTAAATATAGCTGTGAAATAAAAATGCAGTGCACAGAAACGTCGTATAGTCTGTGACACGCCCTACGCCCTCATCTTTTCTAACGTCAACGTTTGGCAGATATTTGACAGTACGGATTTTTCGTGACAACTTTGCATAGACTATACAATTTTAAACATACCAAATAATTTAGGATTATATAATTTATCACTATACGTATATTGATGTTTTACACACACTGCTTAATTCTAAATTAATATATTACTTTAGATATACACTTCAAAAGTCATTTTTGGGTTTATTCAAGCCTTCTCTAGTCAAATATTTCCTATAACTCTAAACTAGAGATTGGGTTCAGGGAGATCATTTCATACGAAAAACTCGTAGTAAATTGACACTTTATGTAACTGTGTAAAGATTTGCTGGAACACAAAAAGAGAAAGATAAAGCGATACATACCCCAAGAAAACTCAAGAGCAGAAAGAAGGCGAGTCAGAGAGGACGGAAGATGCGAAGAGATGTTCCTTAAAGCGACACTTATCTCCATTTCATTGTACGCGCACAAGTTGTCCACTAAAGCATGATTGACATACAATCCTTTCACGCAACTTCACCTAATTCATCAGGCACTTGAGTCATAGTTGCTCGTAGATTTTCGCACGGCATTAGGACACACATATTATGAAATAGTAAAGAGGACACGTGCTACCGCGGCAGAGAGGGACGGATTCACTGAACGTCCTTGGCAAAGGGGCGCGCGGGGCGCCTGCGGCATCAGACGTTTCAATCATCCCCCGGGGGAGAGGGACGGGGATAGGGGTTCTCGCTAGTGGGAGCGAGACGGGAGACACTATTGACCGGCCCGTAGACCACGCCCACTGAGACGAGAGGGGCGACTTCGTACCAAGTGAAAATCGAACCTCGTCCCAGGCAGACGCTGCCGGTTCAGCTGCTGCACCAAGGTTACCCCAGCCATGCTTGCATTTCCTACATTCTGATAAACTAAGTAATTAAGCGACCATATATTTAATTGATTATAGCCCTTTCTTCGCTACATTGAGATTTTGTTATTTAGCACTTATTTGCACTGCAATAAAAGAAAAACATATATACATATCTTCACGCCGAGTTCGTTACAGTGTAGGCTGAGAGTATCGAGATCACGATCCTCGCAGACCTGCCTAGCGTTGTCCACATTCATACAAACACGCCGGTTTCGGAGACACCACCCTCCGATAAAACGCGAGCGATTTGACTAGTGAAATGTCAACATAGGTCTCCCCGGGCACCTACTTACATCCACATTCGCATTGTATATCTGTTTAGTCAATGTTTCATCTATCATTCTTTCCTCACGACTTAACCTACGTAGTAATACCCTTTCTCACCAGGGTAATATAAGCCCTGAGGGATAAAGGTTCAACAAAATCTAGGCAATATTTAATTAAAATCAGTCATATGGAAACGAAGAAAATTTCAAGCGAACAAAGCCGCTGGCGTTAGTCAGTTTCTAATAATATTGGATTGAAATTATCGAGGTTAGAGAAGATCCTTTTCTCGCCGCGGCCGAACCGAAAACCGGTGGTTTTCGGTTTTATAAATTGATTTACCAAATGTACAATAATGAGATTTTCAACACAGCCAACAATCGTTAACGTTAATCAATGCCTCTAAATAATTAAACCGTCTGCAAACTAATTTGAATTTCATTTGCATTTGTTCGTAAACAAATTACCACGTCGCCGAGGTGCGCACACACGTAATTATACGGTTTTCAATACCCGAAGGGCCGAAGTTTCGGTTTTGGTCAATTTTATTATTATAACTATCCTAATAACACAAAGCTAAACGGCTTCTGTTTTCCAATTTTTTTGAATGGTCCTATGCTACTATCAATATTTTGAAATAAAAAAAGTTTTTAAATATAAGTTATAATAGAGTTGTAAGCATGAGGACCATATTAAAAGCTAACCTTTAAAACGCGCATGTGCTAAATCATTTTTTTCCTTATCCAGTTCTATTCAATAGCACATTTTAATATTTTTTCAGACAAATAAGATGGGTTTCCTGATAATATCAAACACACGCATGCCCATTGCCCACAGCAACCAAAGACGAGAAATGTTCTGCCAATATGGATTGGACTGAATATGCTTTTTGCGTAAGTATTTAAATACACCAGCTACCTTTCCTTCTCAAGAGGTACATGATCATAGCGAGCACTAACATTATAACGGAAGGATAGGTAGCACGATACCAAACCTGGATATTTACCTGGGTGAGTTGTTGCAGAACTTAATAACTTAGTGTAATCTATCGATAATGTACAAAATATATATTATCTGTTTCCCTTGGTCATCGCAACACGCGTGAATGGATGGAACCCTTTTCCTTCGTTTCACAATTGTTTTTTTGTTGCAAGTATTGCCAGGAGATAGTTCTAACTAAGATAGAAAAAGCGAGATATTGGAAAATCGAATAAAACTTGACGAAACTATTAACTATCTGGACTACACCTGCGGGCCAGCTACCTTAGTATAAAGGATATTTTTTACCCATACATCCATACAGCAGATATTGGAGCAATTGATTACCTGTAACAAAAAATATTCATAAACAAATGGCAAGGAATCACGACACTGAAGATGTGAGCGGTAAGTTGTTGAGGTTTATTTTTTTTTAATTCTGAATTTAATAGATTCTGAGTTTAATAGATAGACTCTTCGAACCAGAAACCTCGAAGTGTTCAGTGACTTATTACTCGTTATAATGAAATGTCAATTTGCAACGATGGAAACTATTTACCATATAAATTCATTGATTGCCTCTGTGGTCTAGCGGTCCGGCTTCGGACCCGTTTTGAGTTCCCGGGTTTGATCCCGGGGTCGGGCAAAAAATAGTTGGAAAATGTATATTTTGAATTTTCTAAAAAAATAATGTTGCCAGGATATGTGCCCGTTTGGCGATAGGCTTGCCATTTATCACACTGTGGGACTTAGTGACTTTGGCTAGTCGTGGGTGTCCTAGTTGTGCCTCTGCCTTTTCGAGGATATGGGAGTGGAAATACTTTTTTTATTTATTCATAACCAGACTTCATTACTAAACAGTTTCACCGATGAGCGACGGAATCTTCACATCCCTAACCCTGAACGCGTGAGAATTCGCCATATATTTTAAAATTGAGGTCGCTTATAATGAATTGGGCGCATCACAAAGGGTTAACCCTTCTGTCGTTTTCAGTACCGAAAAAGTGTAAAATATACGCCCTTCTAACACAACTCATTTATCATACTTGATATATCCATACTGGATGTGTGGATAAAATAAATACGAAAGATTGTTGTTTGTTTGTCTTTTTTCATGTTGCAATGGCACGACGTTATGGTATATTTTTTTGAAGTGGAGATAGCAAGCTGCAGAATGACATATACTTAACTATTTTTTATTCCGACAACTAAACGAGTTTCTTAGAAAGAGTGTTAAACCTTTAATTTGCGGTCGCAGTGTCTAGTGAAATTGTTAGTGTGAATGTAAACATTTTTTTTTTCTTACGTGAGAAGGCCAGCGAACAAACACACGGCTCTCCTGGTGGTAAGATACAACCGTGGCAAATAGACACCATTCGTCTTATTAAAAAAAAATAAACACCGGTTGAACACGTGTTTTATTAAACACAGTCTAAATGTGGATTCAATCAATAACATGCTTTCATATTATCCACATTTATCATGGCATAGCATTTTTTTTATGATATTGGAAGGCAAACAAGCAGACGGATTTCCTGATAGCAAGAAATTCCCGCCCGTCTAGAGACACCAAAGGTGGTAATGGTGCGTTGACAACCTGAGGCCGGGATGTTAGGCCTTGAGCAAAAGTTAGTTTACCGGCTACCTTACCCTCCGAACCGGAACAGGTCATGACGTTATGGCGGCAGGAATAGGCTAAGGCCAATCCGGGTGAGTCGCGAAACTCTACCACCTAGTCAGATGTCACGGTGTTAGTGAAGGTAAGCCTTTGCTCGCCTTTTACGAGCTGCCTGGCAGGAAGGCAGATGGTCTATTCTTTAAAGTAGCCCGGACCAACACGGCGGTGTTTAGGCAGTGTTTAGTTAAACAAGAGTAAAAATTTTTTTTGTGGTAAGACGGTATAGATCTAAAATAGGTTAGTGATTAGCAGAAACACCATCACTGTCTAAAGAAACCTTAAAGTAATAAAAATGTTAAAGATAAATTAAATTCAAATTAAAAGTTCACATCTTTTGTAAAAATAATTTATTTTATACTCATGAATAAATTTGCCTTTATGAAAAATCCCACACAAATGAAGGGACATTGGAATGGTTCAGTTCGAGTTTTCGGTCAAAATAATATCTCGTAATTACTTTGATATCGGTTTTTAAAATTAAAATGAAGTGATGCGATATATTTATTAGAATTTAGATATCAGAGCCCTAGCCATGAGTTTATGGCCCTATATTTGGATGGCGAATTCTGATTTGTATGAAAACTTTGAATGGCGCCTATACTAATAACTTAACGAACGAAATTTCAGAACAAAATCGCTATAAATTTCGATAGGTAAATTACCTAACGTAATATATCGCTACTAATGGACAATAGTAAAGGCTACGAGCTTGCATTGTGACGTCTAACAACCAATTTCAAAAACGTATCTAACCTTAAAAATAAGTCTGCTAGCTTTATTGCTCCGATAATTTGGTTCATTATTGAAAACTAATAGTAGTTGCCTGGTAACTGGTCTATAGTAGTCCCGTCTCTTATCTTAGATAGGTTAATGAAATTGATGTTAGAAGCGGTATTACTTTAAAAAATGCGACGCAATATCCATACGCCAATCCGAGTCTTGGTTGTGTTTGCGACGAGGTTGTCTTATTAGTTATTACATTGACTCAGTGTTAAAAAATATCTTCACGCCTGTATTCCCAAAAAATGTAGGCAACAACAACCAGGGCACGATAAGCCGAAGGTATTTTGACACACACTGAGATAGACAGCGAACCTATACCTAACGGGGCATTTGTCAAGCCTCGGGCAATGTTTTCTTATTAGGAAATCTACGAAACATATTTTTAATTTGCCCGCCCTGGATACGAACCCGGGATTTCGTGTAATCAAGGGCGACGCCAGACCATATGATCACATACATATGGGAATAATACTGCGTTATATCGTCAAGTTAAGCACAGGTCGTGCCTTTGGCAAGTGGTTCTCAATTACGGATACGCGTACCCTTTAGATGCGTATAAAATTCAAGGGAGGGTATTTTTAAAATCGAAAATAAATGCAATAAAACTAAAACAGAAAAATATCAGCAAATAGGAAATTAAAAGAAAATGATGCATGGATATTTAAAGCCACGTGTAAAAGACTTCCTTCCAGCATGGAACACAAGCGACAATCAATGGCGTTATGGCGGTAGAAATAGATAAGACTAATCTGTTCTTCAACATTTTACCCTTATGGTTACTTTTTTCATACTTTTAAACACAATTTATATAAAGCAAGTAAAATTAGAAACTTTGCCAACACCTAGGGGTGATGACAGACAGGGATGGTGAGCGCGATAACATTGAATGTATATGAAAAAAAAATCGTTTAAGAGTACTTCGCTCAAGGGCTATCTTGGAAGTTATCAAGGACAATTAGTTGTTGACTAGCCATCGAGTTTCAACTTCTTAATGAAGCATTTTCAACTTTTTAATTACTTTTCTTTTATAACCCTTTGTTCGCTATTTCTGAAGTTTTATCGTAGTCGTGATCATTTCTATGACTATTTTATATAAATATCTTACTTTGTCATACTGCCCCGAAAATATTTTTTTGTTGTAAAAAAGTAGATAATAGTTTCTATACTTCTTATCGTCGGTGCTTGGTGGAATTCCGTTCTTGATACAATTATTTACAAAAACTTGTACTTTCCACAATATATTTTTTTAGTTGTTATATAGCCCTGATGATGCTTGTATAGCGAAACCGGTTGGCTAAACCATAAAATAAAAATATATTGTGAAAAGTACACGTGTTTGTAAATTAAGTGTATCAAGTAGATGATAACAATGCTGATTTGCAAATAACGTATTTTTTTTAAAAAACTTTTTTAATCGCAAAAAAATAACCAAAAGGCACTACATTGAGTCTAACTATCAACTATAATTTCGTGCAATAAAAAAATTAAATTCAAATACAAGCAAACTAAACACTAACTCAACAAAAACCTTTGCGTAATTTAGTTTATAATTACTAAGACAGTAGGAACTACACAATCGTTTTTCAACCAGGATGAGAAAAAATAAAAGTTTGAGAGCTAATGTATTAGAAAAAGAAAGCTAGCAAATACATTAAAGTTGAAACAAGCTCCAACATTTCCATTTCTTGATATGATACGCATAGAACAAGTATCTCAGCTAAGTTGGTCAATATACATATTATATTTGTTTTAAAATCTTATGCAAAATTTTAGAAGAATTATAGGAGACCAAAAAGTAATAATTAGGTAGGTGCATAGTAGCAAAAGTTTGAGAACCTCTGCGGTAAAGGAATGAGGCTAGCATATTACAGAAACCAAAGCAAGCGCAAATATTTCCATTTCTTGATTTATGTTGAATATTAGAGAAGGCGAGGCTTGTCGCCCATTCGTTACACTTCCGCGCTCAGGTAAGGTAAGCTGTCTTTAGAAGAATTTTCATTAGGTGCATAAAATGAAAAGTTTGAGAACCTCTGCACCAGAGAAATGAGGCCAGCACATATTAAAGGAGCCAAAGCGAGCGCAAATATCTTTTGATTTCTTGATTAATGCAGAATATCTTGGCAAAGGCGATCAATAGCCTTGTCACCTATTGTGTTCCGCGATAACATTGTATTCGTTCACAGCATTACGTAATGGCGGATCGATGATCGGAATTGGTGTTAAACTCTGATCGTATAACCTAATTATGTTCGGTGCGTTTATGTGAAATTGATATTTTAATTCACCGTCTACTTATTCCTGGCGCCATATTATCCTCGTTTGACAACAGTATACAATTATTATGATTCGTTTAGAATTGAGATACACGCCAAAAATAAATTGATTGGTACGATTACAAGTGTGGTACTAGAAAAATCTTCCCAAACAGGTGAGGAAAGCAAGTAGAAACCTCCGAAACTGGAAAGCGTTCGATTTCGTAGATATGCAATAGAGCTAAGAAACTTCAATACCGCGATGTAGGATTTGCTTCAAGTTAAATTGGTAGTAAGAATTCAAGCAGTCCAGGGTATGAAATCAGGGTAAAACCATTTCAATCGTATACTACTATGATTAATTTTGTGATTATTTATTTTTAATTAATGATGATATACGTCGCTTTAAAAGACCTTCTAGACGGCTGTAAATACGCCTTCCAACTACAATAACCTTTGGAGGAAACTTTGTTTCCATCTTCCGATTAATATTAAATTTGGATTAAATCTAGGGTCCAGACGAATGCGGACCAATGTTTACAACCGTCTAGAGCCCCCATTTAACTGTCACGGTAGGGCAATGACCAGTGACTTACTGAACATTTTCTTTAGATAGTTTTACATGCCTTGATTGTAGCCAAAAAAACTGTTAAACTCTAATAAGCAGATTTAATCCACAAAAAATATCCTCATGCTCGTATCACCTAAGACGTGTAGTAGACAGAAGTAAAAAGAGTTGAGTCTTAAGTATTCAATCTCACAATATAATAGTGCAAACTTACCACTAACCAGGCATTTATCTAATCCCGGGCAATGTAATTTTTATGAGATCTAAAAAACACAATATTGAGTTGCCCGTCACGGAAATCAAACCTGGGACTCGAAAACTCCAACGCCGGACCACTAGACCTCACTGACGATTAAATCTAGAAACAAGTAGAAATCGATAACAAAAACTAAATTGACCTAGCATTTAACCAACGACCCAAAAAGCAGTAATGGGGCCACAAAACTGTCATATTGGCATTAAAAATTATCCAGGCCGAAAGTCATAAGACGACATAAATTATTTCGTTTTATTATAACCATAAGGAAGGAGGTGAAACTCGGTGGTTTATAATATTTTTATGTGCCATGTTAAGCAGTTAGCCTTGCATGGTACACATTTTGTGTTTGACTTTGCATTTTTATATCATCATTAGAGTTAATTTCGCCGTTTCTTTTCCTGACTGGCTAGGCTTGAAAACGGTGGTAGGAAAAGCTTATAGGTAGTTATAGGCTTGGTTGCCGGGGTTGTTTTGCTGTTTCTGCTCCTGACTGCCTAGAATTGGAAACGGTAGTAATGAACGATTAAAATTAATCTACGTTTAAAATTATTTGTAATTCATTATCAAGCGTATTAAAATATAAATAAGTATAATATAAAATATTAATATAATATAAACACAGTAATGCCATTACTGAGAAGCTTCTGAGCCCTACATTTTTTTTTCGTAAATTTGAAATTTTTATATCAGACTCTAGTATCTATTACTAGCTGTTTATCCACGACATGGTTAGCGTAGAATAGACTTTCATACAAACTTTAACTCCCCCGTTTAGTCATTTAGGGGTTGATTTTTTTTAAATAGCCTATGTTTGATCTCGTTACTTTAACTATATGCTTATGAAATTTCAACAAATGTATGGGCAAAATTGAAGTTTGTTTTTTCCCACATTCCCTGCAATTTTCTTCAATTGAGTAGGTCTGAGAATCGGCCAACATCTATTTTTCATACCCCTAAGTGATGAGGGTGAATCATAGCAAACAAAAAGAGCAGAAAAACGTCTGCCTGAATTTAATTAAGAGTATGGATGATCAGGTCTTTAAAATTAGAATCACCCAAGTTAAAATATACTTATTCAGATAAGTATAATATCACTGGGTGATTCTAATTATTGTAAGTAAAAAATGTAACGGCTCATCCAAAGCAGCGGGAGGGATAGTTAAAACATATCTTGTGCTACTAAACAATCCATCTATCTAATAAGATCCAATATAAACGGTCCGAGTAGTCCACGAGTTCGCGTGCCTCACAATTCAATAAACGCATCCATTCATATCCAGTTAACGGAAAGGGGGCCTAACAGAATTGTATGTTGGAGATTGACCCATATGGATTAACCTAATAGACGCTGGCGGCGGACTGGCAACATTTTTTTTACTTTCAAACAAGACCGATGCCGGGATTTGACAACCCCATCGCCTAGTAGTAATAATCTACAAATATCAGTTACTGGATTACTCCAGTCAGTAAGTTGCTACATTGGCACTATTGCCTTTTTAATAATAATAATAATAAACCCCCAAGTAAGAAAATTATAGGCTTGTGTTATGGTAGTTAGTCAACGATTCTAATACATAGAAATATGTACTTAAATAGATACCAGAATAAATTTAATAAACACCCAGACCCGGAAATGCCAGACATACAAATGTTCATAACACAAACGCCTGCCCCCGTCGGGAATCGAACCCGAGCCTCGCGGATAGTCAGTGTAGTTAGGCGTTTACGCTAGCCACTCGATCAACGAGGCATCTTATCTTATTTTATTATAATCTTAACAGTCGGTATACCCGCGCTCAAGGCAAAAAATCCCTGGACATAAGATAACAACAGCAACATCTATGGTGTATTTAGGTGACGGTTTTATCTTACCAGTGATTAGAGAACATCAGAGTCAGTCACTCAGAACTTATTCAAATTAGATTCTTAGTTTATCTGTGCAAGCGCAATAGATATACTTTTACATTCAGTATGATTTTTCTTATACATACAAACATACATACATGCCTTCATGATAAGTCCCTTACAGAGAAGACATAGAGTATCGAGTGCCAAATGTAACGATTCTTGCTGACCTGCCTAGATTCCTCGACTTCCATTACTCTTTTTACACAAATACGCCGGTCGCCGTATAGTCGTAACACCACCCTCGGTGTGGTACCAACATACATCAACATTCGTATTGTACGTTGTACTGTCATTCTTTTCACATGCCCGAACCAAGAGTGCATGCTCGATGATTTTTTTTATGGAGAAAAAACGACGTATACGGCTGCACAATAGAGAGCAACTGAAACACCGCTAGTTGCTAACCCTATGCTTGGTACAAAAAAAGATGTAACCCTATTTTTAAAAAAAGCACTAGATCAACGTTTGAAAATATAAAATTACCAACTTTCACACGCAGTTCCGCACGCGCACCAAATCAAACAAAATATAAATCTTTATTAATTTTTATATATGTGTTGTTCTGATTTTATGTAAATCCATCCAGTAATTTATGCGCAAAAAATAAAAAAAAGCACACACCCATCCATCCCTACAAACTTTTGCATTTATAATTTTTAACAGCAACTAACAGTTTCTATGTGTTAAAATATTGTTTTCCCTATGCTATTATTCCTATTTCATAACAAAAAAAATCAATAAAAAAATTGGTTCCATCCGTTCAGGCGTGATTCGATGACCGCGCGAAATGAGGATTCATTTTATATATATACTAGCTGACCCGGCAGACGTTCTGCTATATTGTTAATTTGATTTTGGTAAAAAAAAATTAGGTGATCACTTAGAGGCACGACAAAAATAGAGGTTAGCCGATTCTCAGACCTATTCAATATGCTCACAAAATTTCCTGAGAATCGGTCAAGCCGTTTCGGAGGAGTTCAATCACGCACACCGTGACACGAGAATTTTATATATTAGATATATAGATTAATTAATTATTTAGTGGGATTAAGCGTACAAGCGGTATAATATATTACTTAATTCAATTAAGTAAGTCATAAGTCATAACCTAAATCAGCTCTAGAGTAGGTGAAACTTTCAACGTGTGCGAGCATTAGCCTAGAACAGATGTTAAGTAGTAAGCACTTACGTTCGTGCGATGTACCACTCATTTTCACTTTTGCGAGAAATGTGCCGGTTTTTGTCCCGCTTCAGAGGCGCGATACTTTTACTCTGTGAGTTTGCCAGTTATTAGTCATTGTACAATCGCGAACTAAAGTGCAATATGTTAGGGTTGACAAAATATTTTTATGTTAATTATATACACTTTTTCTTGTTTTCAATTATATGAAAAAATGCAGAATGTCGTTTCAGAAGTCGTTGCAATTATTTAAATGTACTTACATATACTTTACGTAATCTATTGGAATTAACAGTGTAAAAGCTGCCAATTGTCCGTCTCTATAAACATTAGCCAAATTTTGTTAAAATCTGGACACTTAGACAATAACCGAGGGCAAACACATTTTTACAAAAAACCTAATTTCAATAAAAATATGATTTTAATTAATACACACATCATAAATATTTTTTCTATCAACTTTAAATTTTTTAACTTTTTTACTTATAGATAGATAGTTGTCTATCATTAATTATGCATTTCTTTAAGGTCTTCAAACATTTAGACGTTTGGAAAAATTAGATATGATTACGAGAATAATGTTTACAGACAGTAAGATTCTGTTCTTCTTTTTCTACACTTAAACACTATTTACACACAGTACGCAATTCGAGACGCTCTAAGAACATAACACCTGCCTTTTTATACATTAATGAAATGAAATTATCTCGTCGTTTCCACATAAAAGGCACATTAAACATTACGTGCGCCGCTTCTAAATATAGACCTTTGAGGTGCCATTTTAGTTGGGGGCTAGTAACAATCGATTCCGGGCCTTATTAGCATAACTAGGCCTTCCCTATAGCTTTGTACGCACACTGTGCTCAATTATCTGGGAATAAATTATATACCTACTGACAAACTATTACCTAGTGGCAAGAATTGACTAATTATAGCATACAAATGTCTGTACTTTACCTATGTGGTCTAGCGATCCGGCGTCGGACTTGACTTCTTTAGGTCCCGGGTTCGATCCCCGGGTCGGGCATCAAAAAAATAGAAAAATGTCTATTTTCAATTTTATAATAAAAATAACGTTGCCCAGAATTGGATATGTGTCTGGTTGGAAATAGGTTTGCCACCTATCACATTGAGGGACTTAGTGTCTTCGGCTAGTCGTGGTGTCTGGTTGTGCCTCTGTCTACCTCTTCGGGGATATGGGCGTGAAGATACTTTTTTTGTATTTCTAAGTTAAGTCGCATATTACAGGCATATTGTTTGCTTATTTTGGGGAAAGAAGTCGTGTTATTCGTCTAGATATATTTTTTAATAAAGAACCATATCGCAAAGACATCTCACATCGCATAGGTGCATGCGAGTATAATACTCGTATAAGATTTAATATAATACATTTTTAAGGTACTATTATAGTTCCGGTACCCATTAAATCCAGGCATTATTAAAATAACCACACACTTCCTTCAGTCTTTTAGGCATACACAACATAACTTCACGACAAGTACCTTGCTAGGTTGGAAGAGAGTATAGAATGATAAGCCTCATAATCCTTGCCGACCTATCTTCCTCCACGTTTTCTACTCTTTTCATACAAACACGCCGGTGTCCGAGGCTCTTTTAAGCATACTGCTTTTAATATTATTATAGTTCATTAATTCAAAGAATTTACCCCGTGTCGGTCCGGGCTCCTTAGCAGAATAGACCATCTGCCTTCCTGCCAGGCAGATCGTAAAAGGCGAGCATAGGCTTACCGTCACTAACACCGTGACATCTGACTAGGTGGTAGAGTTTTGCAGCGACTCACCCGGATTTGTACCACCGCTTTACCTATTCCTGCCGCCATAACGTCAAGACGTGTTCCGGTTTGGAGGGTAAGGTAGCCGGTAAACTTACTTTTGTTCGAGGCTTAACATCCCGGCCTCAGGTTGGCAACGCACCATTACCACCTTTGGTGTCTCTAGGCGGCGAGAATTTCTTACCATCAGGAAATCTGTCTGCTTGTTTGCCTTCCAATATCATAAAAAAAATATAGAATAATCGAATAGTTAGATGTAGGTTTCAGAATAATAACCTTTGTGGTATTATAATCGTATTGGCCAAATAACAATCGATTCTGGTCTTTATTAACATACGAGACATTTCCCGAGGCTCTAAACCCTTACCTTTTGAACTAAAATCGCTAGTTTTTTGAACTAAAATCGCTAGTTTCTCCGTTAATTATTCGTATGAAATTTGGAACATCGCCTCTACTGGCAACTAAGAGAACTAAATTCCAGGCCATAAAGCTATAGACTTCGACACGTAAAGTACCGAACGTAATCTATAGCAATTTATAAGAGAGTTCTACGAATAATGAGTTAACAATATCAAAGTACTTGGTTCATTCTAGTACAGATTTTATGGCATTTTAATCAACTTGGGAAAATAGAGAAGGTTATATATTTGAGTAATAAATGTTTTTTGAGTACGTTAATCGATTTGACTGTCGTTTCTGAACCGATTAAAAAAAAACTTTTTTAGTTTGTTTGTCCTATTGTCACCAAGTCTGGGCGATGATAAAATCCTAAGGAAATCAAGGGAAATACATCCTTTTATGTACTCAGATGCCCTATGCAATCGAAATCTGTTTTATATGCAGGTTTAAGTATCTTCACGCCCATATCACCGGAGAAGTAGACAAAGGCACAACCAGGGCACCCACGACTAGCCGAAGACACTAAGTCCCACAATGTGATAGGTGGCAAGCCTATCGCCAACCGGGCACATTTCCAATCCCGACCAACATTTTTTTATTATTAGAAAATTGGAAAAATCGAATTTTCTTCTTGTTGGCCGACCCTGGATTTGAACCCGGGACCTCATGCAGTCAAGTCCAACACCCGGACCGCTAGTCTACAGAGGTGATAACTGTTTTACTGTGCTTTATTTATAATATTTGTACAATATCCACCTTACTAAAAAAACGTCAACGGGCGTGTAAGTTTTATTATTAAAGGGATATACTCCCTGGTGCCATTTTAATTACTGTCTATAGTATTTTCCTTCTGGGCCTTATTATATAATTAGGCACTTCTTAAAGCTTTGCGCACACGATTTTTCTAACAACATCATCGACTAATAACAGTCTGTTTATCTTTTGTCGTTGAACGGCAACGGGCGTGTAAGTTTTATTATAAAGGGGATATATCCCCTGGTGCCATTTTAATTACGGTCTATAGTATTTTCCTTCTGGGCCTTATTATATAATTAGGCACTTCTTGAAGCTTTGCGCACACGATTTTTCTAACAACATCATCGACTAATAATAGCCTCTTTATCTTGGCTAATGCCAGTACTTAATTCAAATTATAGGAGTTCACTAGACGTGAATTTGACAGCCAGTTTCACTACAATTAACACTGTAACTGACGAAAGCAAAAATACTGACGTCCGTCACACTTGTATGTAAATAGCGAATTAATCAGTCATAAGCAGTCAGTCACCTATTTGACTGACAGCAAAACTTTTTAGCGAGTAATATGCGTTAGCTACAAACCCAAAAATACAGGCAAAATCTTGTGCATATCTGTCGTAGAGTGTGCACATAATTGTGCCAACCAGTACTATCAAACTACCGTGTAGTATCAACTGGTAGGAAGTAGAATACATTAGTAAGCGAATCCATCATCAGAACGGATTTGTTCACCTAATTGTGTTGTTTAGACATATTGACTTATGTGGAACACGTTGTTTACCTTGCGAGAGGAAGTAGGATTAAACCTTTGAGCATATTTAAGATAGAGCGTGAACATTGTATGTATATTAAAATAATCTTCTCTTTTTAAATTCGTTGTATTCTAACAGCTAGAATACAATAAATCTAGCTCGCAGCTTCGTCCGAGTATGAAAAAAAATATCAATAACCTATAAACTATATTCTCCTATGTTTATCTAGTTGGATGCTATAATTTACAACAAACAGCATAGCATTTTGGTGTGAAAACAGAACATACATACCACATACATACATCCACACTTTCCTATTCATAATATTATTAAGGATCCAGGCTTTCGAAAATTAGATCTATTAGTTAAATTAGTTAAAAACTTAAGACGATTTATTTTTACCAAATGGCAAACGGCTCATAAAATACGGAAAACATGTTTTTAATTTCTTATTTTATAACAAACGCTGAAGACAACAATTTCAGCGTTTGTTTCGATTATGACTAAAGAGTAAATATCGTTATTATCATTTTTGGAACGGCAACCTAAATAGCTGGAAATTAAATTTGCGAGAAGATGCTTGAGCTCTACATCAAAAATTACTCTTAGAACATCTATGGATTCTAAACTTCATTTACAACACCGTTTCTTGATCATACACGCTTTGAATTCCCAGTTCTGTATATTTGCGAAAGTCTAATGAGTTGCGTCTACAAAGTCAACGATATTCGAATCTAATCATGAACAGTTTATTAAAGTTAAAATGCGCACAGAAAGAAAAGCAAACACTAGAAGAACAAAAGAACATTTTAGCCTTTTATTTTATTGAAATTTTTAAACTAATGTATAGTACTACGATTTAAATTATGCGCTTCGGCTATATTCGTAAAGCTTCGGAAATCCGAATGTATTTTAAAAATCTATATATAGAGTTGTTATAATTAATCATTTCGCTTAAATTTAGATTAGGTCAGCCAATATAAAAATAAAAGTATATAATGTAAAAAGAGTAAAAAATGTGAAGCCGAAATGCATAATTTAAATAGTAATACTATACTCTTAGTTAGTAATATCTAGGCATGAGTTTATTAATAACTAAAATGTGGAGTCTATATTGTGATAAATAATATATAAGTACATAAATATTAAAAATTGAAAAACAATTGTTGCTACGTGTTGTATACAGAATACTTAAAACAAAATAATATTTATTAGTTTTTGTCGCTTTGTCAGTTCAGTTTTCACGCAAAAACTACTGACCGGATTTTACAAAATGTTGCTATTACACAACATTTTGTAAAATCCGGTCAGTAGTTTTATAGTAGTAGTAGTAGTAGTAGTATCTTGTATGCTGGGTCAGTATTTATACCTTTTACTCCGAGAAAATCATTCGTTTCCATCACTAACTACTAAAATACTATAAATAAAAAATAAAAATTAAAAAAGCTCGACACAAGAACTTAATTTCACTTTAAAAAGTAAAAAAATATCAGAGAATATTTGCAGACATTCGGTTAATCTCGCCACTTTAACCCCCCACAACTTTTAAAAGGCTCCACCCATTTTCATTAAACATGTCTAAGAACACTCGCACATAAGTTACCTTTAATACAAAAAAACTAATTTGAAATCACTGTATCCGTTCAGGAGTTATGATGCCACAGACAGACAGACACGTCAAACTTATAACACTTTTTGCGTCGAGGGTTAAAAATTCACTTCAAGCAACGTCTGTACATAGTCTTGGGCAACGGCAAGTAACAAGCAAATTTATTTTAATTTTTTTTAATTAAAATAACTAAGATCATTTAAATATTGTTAAAAAGAACGAAACATACATACTGTATCTCTTACCTATACTGCCTATATTATTTTACAGTACTTGGGATATCTGAAAAGCTGTATGTACCGTCATTTTGACAATTACTGTCGCTATCACGTCGTTGCTCGCCCTTATCGTGTTACGCCGGCAGTTAAACAAGCTGTTAACTTAAGGCTTTATAATCTTATTTCAAATCGGCATTTTACAAGGTCGGTTTCAACAATCCACACGTTTAACGTAAACTTAATACAAAAAGTGTGTATGGACTTTTGAGTCGTCTTTTGTTGATTCAGAATCAGAAAAAACTTAATGGCAATGTCAAAATTCAAATAGTAAATGTGAGACCATACAATTAGTACATTTGCGTGTCGAAATTTCACAAACTACCAGAGGATCGGAATCGCGGCCATGCACTAAGAAATATTCTATTAAAAAAAAGTCGAACTTGCCTTATTTATATTATATGTAATAATTTCAAAATATTGTATAGTCGAAGCATATTTCTTGCCCCATGAAATAAGATTGTTTTTTTGCCTTTCTTTATCAGAAAATGAAAATTACCAAATAATCGTCGCAGCAGCAATACCGCAAGATATTACAAACATTCTCACAATTAAAGGAATACGACACTTCTGGGATAAATTTATCCACTTAATAATTGTCCTAATCTAAAATCCTAACAAGAATGAATAATAAATCCCAGTGCCAACTCAACGAAACCATATTTAATCAAATATTAACGAATGCATAATTGTGTTTGCGGAGATTCCCCGACGTGAAAATGTTAACTTTACCATGTAAAATAACCTTTTCCTAGGTGTCTTGGGTATCATCACGGCCGTATTCCCGTATAGGTAAAGGTACAACCAGTACACCCACTATTAGCCTAAGGTGCTTAGTCGCACAATGTGATAGGAGGCAAACCTATCGCCAATAAGACACTTACCCAATCTCAGGCAACGTTTTTATAGGATTGAAAAAAAATACACATTTTGAGTCGCCGTTTTAATTCCCAGAATCGAAACCAGTATAGTCACTGTCGACACTGGGTCTCTACACCATAGAGAAGACAGGTGTCTCTGGCGGATATTTATATGAAAATCCTGCAACGATTTGCCCGGATTGATACCACCACCACTGATCTTTAATTGCCAGAGTCAGTGTTTCATTTTGTAGAATAGTCAGTAAGTTTACTCATGAGCTTTAACATCCCAAACTCAGTTTTTACTGTCATGGAGCATTAAATTTTAATTTAAAAATCATTTAAATCAATGGGCAAAGCGACTACAAAGCTGGCAATTCATATGCAGTATATTTTCAAGTGTAATAAATGCCAAATGTTGCTTAACGCGTTCAATTTGGTAGTGTTTTAAAAGCGGCCCGAAGCGAGCGTTCCGAGAAATCTGCATTTGGAACGTTCCCTGCACCATTTTCGGAATTGGAATGTTAACTGCCGATTTCATCAAAGTATTATAACGCAAAACAATAATGACTTTTGGAGCACTACTACTATTATATGACCAGCAGCAAATTAAAGAAAAATCAATTGTCATGAGTACCTATCTTAACTGTCAAAGTAAAAAAAAAATCTCAAAATAATTATAATTAAAAAGATTTTTATTTTTACTATTTTTAATTACATATAATAATTTATAAAATGTATTGTAATTAATGGCCTCAGCGACTCCAAAGCTGGCAGTTCAAATGCAGTATATTTCCAAAAGTAATAAATGCCAAATGTTGCTTAACGCGTTCAATTTGGTAGTGTTTTAAAAGCGGCCCGCAGCGGGCGTTCCGAGAAATCTGCATTTGGAATGTTCCCTGCACAATCGTCGGATGTTCTACGAATATATGCCGCCTGAATATGACAATTTGGAATATGTTAACAACAGACAGATAAAAATTACAAAAATGTCGTACATTTATAGTACGATGATTATTTGTCATTTCATTTCCGCTAAGCATTGACTTCCTTAATTACAATTTCAATGCTATTTTTGCATATAGGAAAAAAACAGAGCGGATATTATCAGCAATCAGCGAGTATATTGCTATCGATTGTTGTGTGAAAAAAATACTTCAGAAATCGTATTTTTTTTTCGATTTTTACCTCTAACATTGCTTATTTCTACAAGCTGTTTGCCTGCGACTTTGTCAGCGTATAAAAGTATAATTTTCATACAAACTTTCCTCTATCTCATTTTTCAGTACTTGGTTTTTTGAAAAAAAAATGCTTGAACCTGGGTCTTTAGTCATATACAAATTTCATTAAAATCGTTTAAGCGGTTTAGCCGTGAAAGAGTAACAAACATTTATAATATCATAGTATGGATGATATAGAAAGGCAAACAAGCAGGCAATGTCACAAATACCTGTGCCTAGACACTTTCAACAATAAAAAAAGTAATTGTTTTTTTTTCTGAAATTGCTTAATATAATTGGATTACGTAAACCACTCGTTTACTCGAGATAAATAGAAATATCAGCACCATTGTGAAATATTTCGAACCAAAGCGTATAAAAAATACTTTGCAGCGATAAAATAATCTATCTACGTCAAGAAAAAAAAGAAAAAAAGCAATCCAGACAGCCTATTTCAAAGGCTTTGTGTTACTTTTTACACTTTGTTCCAATTCGCCATTTCGTTCTTTACAAACACGGCGAGCTATGTGCGCACAAGTGTTTGGAAACCTTTTGTTAGAAATGTGAGGGTTAAGTGGTAAACTGTTGTTTTTTCCAGGTTTCTTCGAATTACTGTCTTAGTAATTTTGGGAGCAGTAGGATTAATTACCATTGAATCTCGATTCATGCTATATTGAAAATTGGTACCGGATGTGTCATTTTAGGTACTCTGTGATACAATACTGGCGGATTAATAACAAGAAGTTTTTACTTTCAAAATATTGTTATATTTTGGAAGTAAAAACTTCTTTAGCGGCGTTGCGCAGTTTTTTTGGAATGGGTAAAAACTTCTAAACTCGCGGCAGGACACGTGACCTGATCGAAAATTAGTAAGACGGCGCAGAACGCTTGCGCGAATAAGACGGCGCAGAATTTGTGTTGTCATGTTTGTGTACGATAGCGCAATAAATGAATATTGTATACTACAACATAAATGATAGTACTTTCATACTGATAATTAAAGCAATTCATGCAAAATTATTCTCTAACCATTCGAAAATATCAAAAATGTACAACGTTAATATTCAAGTTTTGCATATATTCCAAATGCATATTTCTCTGCGGGTGACTTTTAAAACACTATCAAATTGGACGCTTCAAGTAAAATTTGGAATTTGTTTCTTTCGTAAACACTTGTATGCTGCATATGAAATTCTCGCGCAATAGTTACTTAGCCATTACATATCATTTTTAATCGACTCCAAAAAAATGGAGGAGGTTATCTATTCGGTTGGTTTTAGGTATGTTTATAACGCGATTACTTGGTCTATAGCCAACCGATTTTAATAGTTCTTTTTTAGAAAGATAGCGCGTGATTCCGAGGTGGTTCTGTTCGAGTTATTATGTTCCAACAAGTGTTTTTTGTGTGATTTTAAGTGAAACGTTTATGCACTATTAAGTGTAGTTCAAAAACTTGTAGCAAATTTGACATAATTATGTGGGACCGTTTCGGAAACATTTGTTATCTTTCCAAAAAATAATTATCAAATCGGAACGGTCGCTGCGGCTATACAAAAGTCGTCCACTTTCAAGTTTAAAGCATTACCAAAGTAAATGCGTTAAGAAACATCATAGTTTTTCTTTAAAAACAATTATAATTTTTTTATCAACAAAATTTTTTATTTGAGTGTTTTTTAAAGTTCCGCAGTTAACATAGGGACTCACGGTTATTTCATTTTCTCTAATTTGCTACATAGTGTTCCAAAGTCACAATGGTTTTGCGTTATATTCCTTTTATGAAGTCGGTAGTTAACATATTCCACATGCATACATCCGACAATGGTGCAGAGAACGTTCCAAATGCATATTTCTCGGAACGGCCGCTGCGGGCCGCTTTTAAAACACTACCAAATTGAACGCGTTAGGCAACATTTGGCATTTATTACATTTGGAAATATACTGCATATGAACTGCCAGCTTTGTAGTCTTTGGTCATTGATTACAATACATTTTTAAGTTAAAATATCGAAATGTCCAAATGAACTTAGTTACTTTTGCAAATATACTGCTGATGAAATGCGAGTGTCTATATAACATTTGTTACTAGCTCGATTTCGTCAGCGTAGAATAGCTACATTTTTTACAAACTTTCTTCCTTTATTGTAGTCCTTTGAGAATAAATAAAAAAAAAGTCGAACCCAGATCTTTCGCTATATGTATATCAAATTTCATCAAAACCGATTCATCTTTAAGTCGTGAAAGGCAACAGCCAGGCAGACTTTCGCAATTACAATTTAATAATAATATGGATAGTGGTGTTAATCATGTTTACAAAGTTCCATAGCCTAAATGCCAAGATGCTGAAGAAGTCAAATAACGGTTCCGTCGAAAACCTTATTTTTGACTTTTTTGACACATGACAAGGCGAGAACACAATCAAAATACACCCTAGCTTCAGACTGGAAACGCAACGCTACCATCATTTTTTGCAATCAAAAAATATATTGCATTTTTGCCTTCCAACAATATAATAAATAAAGTTACTGTTAGAGCTTTTTTTTCTTTCAAGCGTGTGTGTATGGGCTGCAATGATCATGGCGATAAGTATAACGTTTATATTTTCTTTAGTTAGATGCATTGTCTAGATTTAGACATAGACACAGTTGCGCAAACTACACCAAATACTCGCTATTGTAAAATTTAATTGATATAATATATTGAAATGTGAAATAACTTATCACTTTAATGACTATTATCGATCGTCCGATCTGGACCTTAATTTTATCAATAACTTGTTTGCCATAAGCCGATAGCAGACGGCCGCCTTCAGTGACATAACATTTTATCTCCTCTGCATTGCAGGTCTAGATAACTTATCGTTTTGATCTGATCTGATAAGGACTGACGTTCTA
>NJDC01009914.1:22801-45584 GCA_002245475.1 Calephelis virginiensis
GCTGAAGAAGTCAAATAAAGCCTAAATGCCAAGATGCTGAAGAAGTCAAATAAAGCCTAAATGCCAAGATGCTGAAGAAGTTTTACGTTTCCGTCAAAAACCTTATTTTTGACTTTTTTGACACATGATAAGGTGATAACACAATCAAAATACACCCTAGCTTCAGACTGGAAACGCAACGCTACCATCATTTTTTGCAATCAAAAATATATTGCATTTTTGCCTTTCAACAATATAATAAATAAAGTTACTGTTAGAGCTTTTTTATCTTTCAAGCGTGTGTGTATGGGCTGCAATGATCATGGCGATAAGTATAACGTTTATATTTTCTTTAGTTAGATGCATTATCTAGATTTAGACATAGACACAGTTGCGCAAACTACACCAAATACTCGCTATTGTAAAATTTAATTGATATAATATATTGAAATGTGAAATAACTTATCACTTAATGACTATTATCGATCGTCCGATCTGGACCTTAATTTTATCAATAACTTGTTTGCCGTAAGCCGATAGCAGACGGCCGCCTTCAGTGACATAACATTTTATCTCCTCTGCATTGCAGGTCTAGATAACTTATCGTTTTGATCTGATCTGATAAGGACTGACGTTCTACAAAGAAACTAGTTCAATGTCTTGACATATCTATTAACTTATCTTTATACACACAAAATTGTAAGAGCTAAAGTAAACATCTATGTAAAAGCAACTATGACATTTCGTTAACTAGTAGGATGTTAATAAAAATTTCCCCGTGTTGGTCCGGGATCCTTTGTAGAATAGACCATCTGCCTTCCTTGCCAGGCAGCTCGTAAAGGCGAGCATAGGCTCACCGTCACTAACACCGTGACATCTGACTAGGTAGGTAGGTAGAGTTTAGGAGCGACTCGTCCGGATTGGTATCAATACCTATTCCTGCCGCCATAACGTCATGACGTGTTCCGGTTCGGAGGGTAAGGGTAAGGTAGCCAGTAAACTTACTTTTGCTCGAGGCCTAACATCCCGGCCTCAGGTTGGCAACGCACCATTACCACCTTTGGTGTCTCTAGGTGGCGCGAATTTCTTAACATCAGGAAATCGACGGATTTCCTTGTTGTTGTTTGCCTTCCAATATCATAAAAAAAAATCATACGGGACCATTTCTCAAACATTTGCTATCTTTCGAAAAAAATATTATCAAATCGCGACGAGATGCCCAATAAAATAAAGTCGGTGTTTGCAGTTTTACTGCGCTTAATTAATATTTATCATAATACCAGGAATTTATTGTTATTTATATTATATTTGTATATACTTGTCGGGTAAAAAGTTCTGTCACATGTTTATTGTTAAATAACAATATTATTTATTTTTAGAATAACCATTTGTTTATCAAAATGAACTGAATAAAACGTGCCTTCTTAAGTTAATTACGCTTACTCAAAATGAGCCCCACGATTTTCAGCAGCACGCACGAGGTCCATGTCCGAATGCATCCAAAAAGTCCATCAAAGCAATTCAGGCATGCCTTGAGTGCCAGCCAGCCAGAATAATCAAGCGCAATAACGTTTTAACTATTTAAAACAATTATTTTGTGCCAAACTTTTATTTGTAACGGCTATTCTCAATAGACTCAACAACTAGGCGGTTGTAAAACTGTCTGGACCGTAGATTTAATATAAATTTAACAATTGGAGGATGGAAACATAAATTCCTCTAAAGTCCTTTGTTGGAAGGCGTGTTTGCAATCGTCTGGAACGTCTTTAAGAAGTACTATTCAAGAGACGTATAAATAAGTCGAATGACGATAATGTTGGAAATTTTAGCGATTTCCTATGACCACATACCGCTTTAATATTAGCTCTATTTTACCATAAAATAAACAGATATAGAATGCGAATATGGATGGATGTATCCGGGGAAACTCAGTTTGACATTAAACGATGTAAATATTCTCCGAATCCAGTATGTTTGTATAACGTTGTTGTGGAGAAATCTAGGTTTGCAAAAAGAGTGACACTCGACACTCTCTGCTCCCACCACAAGGGTCTTGGCGCGAATATATACATGTATATGTAAAAACGGGTATAACAGTTTCGTGACACCCATAATAACAATTTCCTTAAAAACACCTCCATCTTGGAACTAGATATAAAGAGGCTTTACCCCACCAAGGCAAAATAAATTAAGCATTCCGTCACGTAAAGGTCCGAGCCCAGTAAACGTTTAATGTTAATAAAAAACCTGAGGATTACGTAATGATTCGGTGGCCTCGAATAACACCTTTTATATTGCTGACACGTGGGACGCCGCAAGCGGAACATCACCGACGCAATATAATATTGACCAAATCTAGAAAACTACTAATGTACAGTAAGCAACACAGATATATACCCCTACATCACTTTGGCATTGTAAGGGGGTCAGATATTTGTATATACTGTACATCTAGGTATACAAGAGAGAGGCGGGTTAGTTACATTATAACTCGAGAACTGCTGCACTGATATTCAAGACATTAGGTTTTTGTTTTTGTCACCCCCGTATAACAAAATTGATTAAAAACATTTGAAATGTTGAAGTAAAAAACCCAAGAGTTCGCTGGAACGAAGTATTTAAACGCAGTAACACAATTAAATATTATATTTAATTGTGTTACTGTATTACGTTTAAAAAAAGTTAAATAGATATTGATGATAACTATATTTAAGAATTAACCGCAGTCTACAAGACATAGATGTTGTGGGTACATCGCTGTCCTGTGACTGGGGAAGTCAGCCCAATATTTTGTCGACTACATACAAAAAGAATTCTTCAGAAATCAATTATTTGCCAAGACAATATTAGCTAGTATTATTTTTTAGAAACAAAGTATAGCAATTTCTCCATATAAAAAGTGGCAACATTGAATTTTTTATTGATATGTTAAATCTTAATCTTTGATATTTTTAGGAAGTTGATTTGGCAAGAAATATCTTTGACCTGAGGTTACTTGTAATTTGGGTAAAATCATCCAAGATCTTTGATCAAATGTACATGGGACAAAGATTTATCAAATTATCGCCTCTGTGGTCTAGCGGTCCGGGTGTTGGACTTGACTGCATGAGGTCCCGGGTTCGAATCCCGGGTCGGTCAACAAAAAGAAAATTGGATTTTTCCAATTTTTCCAAAAAAAAAATCCAAAAAAAAAATTTTGGTCGGGATTGGAAATGTGCCCGGTGGGCGATAGGCTTGCCACCTATCACATTGTGGGACTTAGTGTCTTTTCGGCTAGTAGTGGGTGCCTGGGTTGTACCTCTGCCTACCACTTCGGGGATATGGGCGTGAAAATACATACACATAATAAAAAAAAACAGTGTTGCCCCTTTTTATACGGAGAAAAATTTATAATAAAACTGCTAAGTCTTGCCAAATGAATGATTTCCTAGTGGAATACTACCCAAAGCGACAACATAAATCATTACAGTAATATTAATTATTATTCCAAATGGTCGTCTATCGAATATGCATTAGCAATCAAGTGCTAAGAAGCCAATTCAAGGAAAACAAGGTTTTGTTTAAAGTTTTGCGCGGCAAAGGTCGAATAGTTTCTAAATATGCTGCATGCTCTATAAGTTCCATCATGTGGAAAGAGTGACAAATGAAAGATTGACAAAACAGATACCTATATAATGCGAATGTGGATGGATGTAGGTACCCGGGGAGACCCCGGTTGACTTTCCACGATCACACCGCTCGGTTTTTGAAAATCAGCGTGTTTGTGTGAAAAAGTATTAAAGGTCTACAACGATCGTCACATTTGGCACTTAATATTATCTGCCTACTACGTAAAGGACTTGGCGTGAAGATATATTGAATAATTTGTAAACGTAATTTCGTCGTCGCAATCAGAACTACGTAAGAGCTTTAGATACCTTTAAATAGCGGAATATGCCAGTGTTATACTGTCTTATAAATAAATACGGAGTAAAGTAAGCCAAGGTTCAACCTAGTATTATAATCTTAATTATAATGTGATAGTATGTGGTTTATTCGGCTAGTTTAGTTAGATGGACTAAATACCAGAATTCTACTATTCATAAAAATTAGTACCTACGGTCTACCTAATCTTCGCACCTGTCAATGCTCGCTCAATGAAACGCAAGGGTTTCAGCTCCTGTTTTCAGTTTAGCATACACAAATTGACATGTTTCTTTCTAGACGGTGACTTTTTAACAATAAATCCGTATCATTCTTTGCTTTTCAAACAATAAAAAACCATAAATAAGTGCCAAATGAATTAAAGAGATTAGGTTAGACATATATTTAGCTATGGATGTTAAAAGGTTGAAATGACGATTAACCAATCATGTCACCATATTTTAAAACAAACATGTGGGAAACGCTGTAAGATAACGTTGAATATACAGTACAATAACCATGATAATTACCATTCTGCCATCTTGTGGAGTCTGAGTCACCCAGTCGCCGCGCCTACGCATGGCGGGTGATTGTCGACGACCATGGAGCATAATCTGCTCTGGAGCCCAAAGTTTATAAGACCAAGACATTGAAACTAACAATTTTACTGCAAAAAACAGACTTCGACTTCAACAAGTAAGTCATGTATGCAAATAAAAAATAAACATTTTCCTCGATTTCCCAGGGATTCCAATACCAGATCCAAACCTGATAGCAAATGTATTTTACCTCAACAGTGCGCTCTTTTAATTTTTTTAAATTGGTCCAGAAGCGACGGAATAATCGATTAACATAAAAAATAGGAGTCGACTTGAATTTGAACATACAACCTCCTTCTTTTTTTGAAATCGTTCGAAAAGAAACATTCTCTCTTTTTTAGTGATTAAAACAAAAGAGAAGAATGGCTTTCAGTTCATTTCCGTTTGCTTTAATTGAACAGTATCTACATAAAAGGTACATTAAAAAAGATAAAGTATAAGTTGTATACAGAAAGTAATCCTTAATGTCTGCCCTAACACAATTGATAGTAAAACATGTTAAACAACGCTAATTAGATAAAGTTACATTACAATGATCATAATTACCTTTCTATCGCATTTACAAGTCACGTGAAATTTCTCTGTTCTCGTGCGGTCGCTTGTAACGTGTTATCTCATATGTAAAGGGCTTCAAAGAATATTTAAATGTTGAACATAAAACATATACCAATATACCCGTGTATTGAAACCAGAGGATGATAAATTACCTGGAATAAAATAAACATACATTAATATAATATAATGAATGAATAAAATATTATTAAGTGAACTAGAATTTTTATTACACTATACATATTATAGCTGATTAGAGCTAGACTTGTCTTTAGGGATAATGACTTGTATTAATAAATTTTGTAGGGTGAAAGTTCGATAAACCAATTGTCGTTCAAATAAAATAACACAAAAAGAAAGTCTATCATTTCGTTCATTTTGAGTAATTTGTATATTTTTATCTGAGCGGAATAGTGTTCAACTAGCAAGAACCTTCACAGTACCTACATAAATTCCTGAGTTCTACACTAAAAATGATCTAAGTTAACAACCTACATAACAAAAACCGAGGTTTCGCCAGTCGCTCCGAGATCCAAAGTGATTGTTTGGAAATCGCATAATTTAAGTCGAATTTTTTTTACAACCTTTTGCCTTTTACCCAAAACATTTGGCCATGAATCCTCAGCTAGTTTGCGAATTACAATTTTCAGTATCCACTTTGTTAATATCATTGCTAACGACTCCCCACGGCTTCGCACTTTCCAAAATACAAATGAAAAACTTAAGGAAAATTTTAGCATGATGGTAAAAACCTTTTTAAAATAAATTAGGACTGTTATGAGTTAGCGAATCGACACGAAGCGTCATATCCTTTTAAAGAAAAATCCTTTTAAAGAAAATAGGAACAAATAAATAGGAAACAAATAGGAAGGAATCGTTGAAAAAATATTTCTTTAGGTATTTATCAACTACACGTTTTAAAGCCTTTAAATTATTTCAAAAGAATTTGGCAACTTCTTGTGGCGCATACTGAGCATTGTACCTAACCACTAATTAATATTTGCATTCTGTCTATGAAGATATGGGCATTTGAAAAAGTTCTTCAATAATCCATCAGAATGTCCTTGAAGAATTGCACAATTTCCTGGCATACAACATATCAAGTCGTATTGTGATTCCGCGAGTTTAACAAACAACTGTATTAAAGAGATTAAAGAGATTTGTGCAGTGCAAAGTTCTTTTTAATGAGCCATTGACATGAACTTCCTGAAGAATTCCACAACTTCCTGGCACGCACTGCATGTCAATTTACGTTGTAATTGTAAATATCTGTGAACCAAACCTTCGTACAGATTTGTGACGAGTTTGTATTGTTTGTATATATTACAAGACATACCAGTAATGATATTCTCTATAAGCATGCAATGTTCCTGAAAAATGTCTCATTGGCACAAAGAGAATATCAACTCTGGTTACTCATACCGGTCGGTGAAAGTAAGATCTGCTAACAACCTAAACAGATCGTTTCAAATGGGGATTTTTCCAACATTTATTGCATGGTTTTAGCAACATATTCGAGAACCATGCATCAAATAGTGTTTTTCTAGCCAAACTCGGGATATCATATTTGTTTGATTATTTTCATCCTTCTAAACCAGTAACGTTATTCACGATTGACTTTACACAATGATAAAGCAAACAGCTAGATATCCCGACTATAACAACAGAATAAGTAATAGTACTACGTACAGAAGGCACTGATGTACAAAACGCAAGCAAATTTGAATATTAAAATGCGTAGCAAAGGCTCATATTGCGCTAAGCGTTGACATAGCGTTAGATGGTTGTTACTACTAGTTTTGAAGACCCTTTAAGAGGTAAGCCGCCTAAATCAACGATGAACTTCTGGATTGAAAACCCTCGTTATAACTAATTATCTCCAGTAAATGGTCAACGTTAGTATAAATTAGCCAAGAGCCTTGGTAATTTCCATTACAGTAAAATTACAATGGCATTACAATGGTCCTATCAAATTTCCCCGCAAATTCCTGGCACGCATGGTATGTCAACTCACGTTATCCCCATCCGTAAGTCCAACCATCAATTACAATGCACAGTTTAATCAATTAAGTCTACCGTCCCGCCAACAAATAATAGGTCGTGTGCCAAACTATTTGTGTCCCTCGTTGACTTCCTCAAAACTGCTATTGGAACTATTCAAGGACTTCACAGGTTAATATGTACAGTGTGCACAAAATAGTGATGAAATCTATTTCGAAAGGAAGACGAAGCATCAGACTGGTAACATGATGTAAGAAGTTGACGTTGCTTACAGACATGAAATTAATAGTTCGTTTCCTACATGAGGATGGGATGTAAAGCCAGTTGCGTAAGTCTACCAGCTAACTTGACCTTCAAAGAATAATTGATCGTAGCGAACACAGCTATGACCGTGGGAATAAGGAGTATAGAGGTGACAATTCGAGGCTTTGGCCGGTTTATTAAGAAATTAAACCACTTCAAGGTAGATCTTTGAAATTATTGCCTGTTTACACTCATACATGCTAACTTCATGCCAAGTTCTTTGCGCAATAGGTAGAGAGAACCGAATGCGAAATCTCAGGATTCATGCAGACTTGCCTGGCTTCCTTAACATTCATTAACCTTTTCGTATAAAGACGCCGGTTTCGGACACTCCTGACGCTACTCGAGCGATTTGATCGAGAGTTTGTCGACCTAGATCTCACTGGGTAGGCACTCTACATCCTTCCACATTCGCATTGTATATCAGCTTTGTCAAATTTTGGTCTGCCATTCTTTGTCTCATTTACACTCCTAACACAGAACTGATGTCATTTTAAATTATTGCTGACTCTCTCTAATGTCTCGGCCTCTCTTTCAGAGAGTATAGTGAAGTCAATTTGCAAAGTCAAAATGAAAGAGAGACCGGGACATTACAGTCTCCAATATTTGAAAATAACACCAGTTCTTTGTTAAGAATGTAACTAGTAGTCTATAGCAAGGATGTTGCAAATATCAGCATCAGCATTGTTTTCAACATCAGCATCCGCATTAATCGATGCTGATGTTATTGCTGATATTCAGGTGACATGTCCGTTTAATGCGCAGCTTTCCTTCAGCGGCGGGAATTTTTGACCAAAGATCAGAAATCGTCAGTTGTCATTACTTGTTGTCGCGAACGTTTGGTAAACAAACACTGAAAATTGTATTTGATAAATAAAAATTAACCTTTTATTTTAAATGCCTAATAAGACTATCGCTTTTACTAACTTCGTAGTTAAATACATTTTAAACCCTGAGAAAAGCCCTCGTTTTCCGGGGGTTTAATAATTATATAAGTTTCACTAGTGTGTGCGTGCACGTAGGCGTACCCGCGCGCATGTACATGTGAGTGTGTAAATGCGTGCGTGTATGTATGTCTGTGTAGCGACCCGTCTTTCTGTGGCTTTAAACGGTTTCTTGACACCAGGAAATCTGTCTATCTGTTTGTTTGTTTTGCAATACAAAAATATATTTAAAAAGTTGCTTGCTTAACTTGTTAAATAACAGTTTAAAAACTTGTTAACGGGTTAAAAATACCCACTAAATAACATATTTCAGATACCGAAATCTGTCGGGTAATGGGTGAATGAATTCATATACAGATAAAGTCAATTAAAAATATATTATCTCTTTGAATAATAGCGAAAGGTCACTGATAGACCAGGAGGTCACCTGTAGTAAAGCTATCTCATCGACTGCAACTATGAGTGTCAAAAATGCGTTAAACTCAGCAACTAGAAACTATGGAGGTAGAGGGAGAGAATGCATATATAAGAATGACTTTGTCAAAAACATTGCACATAAAAGGACATTTTTTTGCAACATGTCTACTTTCGACTTCATAATTGCGAAATAATTTGGCAGAATAAAAATTAAACGTGAGGTTTTTTAAATAATGAGTAAAATGTTTCCGCTGACAAGGATTCTGGTTACTCCTACCCTGTCATAATGAAAATAAAAAATTTGTTTGTTTGTCACTTACAAAACTACCAGCTCCAGCTCCGAAGTTACTAGACTAATATTGGAATTCGTTCGTAGTCAAAGGACTTACATAATTGGTACTCTTCGTCTACCATCGGGATATAGAAGGTTAAGAAGGTAACCCATCTGGTTTAGTTAGTTATTTAATAAAGATCCCAGCAGATAAGACTAAGGTCACTCACACACTATTCGCTGATCAGCAATGACCTCATAATACACAATGAACTAATATAATTATCAACACGGCGCTGAGTGATGTCATTTGGATACCTGACCTTTGCCTTTAAAATGATTCATTTTTAAATGCTCACGTCAGGACCAATTATGAGAATTGAAATAAATAAAAGTCGTTAATGGGAATGGCTATAAATATCTTCGTGGTCAGGCGGAATTGGCATAATAGCATAAAGCAATCCTCATATAAAAGTTCGTACACAAACACGAGATCCCGAGTTCAAATCTTACACAGTATCATCCTTAGAAGTTTAATTTCTAGTACTCAGGACACTGTTGCTACTAAATTGCAAACAACGGCGTCGTGATGTAACGACCCCATCGTTCTAGCCTTTTTCTTGAGAAACACGATACAAAACATTGACAGTTGTCAGAGCAATGATGACATAAATTAAGATGCAGAGAGAGTGAGAGTAACGGTACCATGAGTTTAAGTAACTATGTACTCGTTAACGTCTCCGTAATTTGTATGAAAATTTTGAACAGCGTCCCTACTGGGAAGTAGGAGAACTAAATTTTTAGACCAAAAGCGCTATAGATTTCGATAAGTCATAAATTACCGAACTTAGTAGTAGTGGTAGGGACATATTATTAAGTCGACTGTATATAGGTATTGTTACTATAAATAAATTGTTAGGTATTTATTCATTTATGTAAAACACTACGTTTTACGTACTTATTTATTAGTCAGATGTATTTAGCTGTGTTTAGTCATTGTGTACATATTAACAGCGTCAATTTTGAAATTTCAATTATTTTCATTAATTTATCTGTTTTCGAAAACTGGTTATTGCCGAAAACAATTAAATGTTATTCTTAGATAAAGTAGGCTGATAAGTGAGGCTGGGTCAATTTGAGTGATATTCTGACGCCAGATATCTGACGCGGCTGAAACCAAAAAGCCATCAATCATACTACTACCACTGAAGAGATAGATTTCGGTAGAAGCCATCAATCATACTACTACCACTGAAGAGATAGATTTCGGTAGAAGCTAAACGAACGGACAGCTATTCTGACTGCAAGAAACATTTGTCTATATCACGTAAAGGTGTATTGCTGAACCTAGGTTAAAAGATCTGCATACCGGCTTGAAGTTAGCAACAGCATACCGAAACACGGCGCTGGTTACCTTGTACCTCATGTCGTTATGGCGGCAGGAAGAAGAGAAAGTAGTACTATTACGGTACCACTCGCCAGTACCGGTCGCAAAAGTCAACTACATAATTAGTTATGGCCGCGGTGTTAGTAATTAACAAACAGATGTGCGTCTTTTCAACCGAGCTTGGTATAATACCAGATCACGTATTTGCTAGATAGAAGTTCAGAATTAAGACGGCGAAAAACTTACGAACCAACGAAATTACCAATACCAAAGGTAGCTGTTTTTTTTATATTAGAGGACAGCGAACAAGAACAAGGCTCTCCTGATGGTAAAAGACAACCGTGGCATCGATACTATAGATTTTGTAGGTGCCCTCGTAACGTCCATGGTAAATGTTACAGGTTTTTCGATCTCCAAAGACCAGAATGAAAAGGTTATTGTGCAAGTCTATCGACTATCTTACCCTCCAGACCTGATCGTGACAAAGTCATTATGGCGAAAGGAATAGGTAAGGCGGTGGTAAAAGCGGGCAAATCACTGCACAGCACTCTACTACCAGTAGTAGTAGGTAATGATATATATTTTGGCCTGTGCTCGCCTATTAAGAGCTGTCTGACAGAGGCAAATGGTCTATTCTACTCAACGGATCCGGACCAACATGATATGTAATATGTATGTGGATATGAAATAAATGTTATTAAAAACTTTAATGGCATTCATCCGAATAATTGAGTTACTAATTTAAACAGAAAACCGTTTCTTCTTTTCTTAGCCCGTAGTTTATACCGTTCAAGTCATTACAAATAAGATACCTAAAAATATACCTAATAGGTACTTGTCAAACCGTATATGCATGCGACGTTTCCTCTCCACTGCTGAGGAGACCTTAAAATTCAACTGCAAACTACTCACAATTCACATACAGTAAGTATCAACGAATAAAAACATAAGCCGTCAAAAAAACGACCAGTTACCGACATACAAAAACCGAAATAAAAACCGTATTATGCAACCTTACTATGGAATGTAAACTTAATCATCGCTTTGTAAATCTACAGCCGATTTACCAACAAATAGCCTTGAACTAACCTTGACGCGTTCCAAGTAAACCTACCTGTTTGAAATGTATTATTATTTATTGACAAGTCGCAGACACGGTATTCTTCGACACCACTTGGATACTACAACCATCAATCGATCAATCAAAGCTACGTTAATCATTTAAGTGTTTTGCGAAACCGTATTTATTAAAGTTTATGATTATTTATTGAAGTTTATGAATATTTATTGAAGTTTATGAATATTTATTGAAAAGGTTCAGACACGGTATTTTTCGACACTACTTGGATACGACACCCATTGAGAGACCAATCAAAGCTAAGTTTATCATGTGTTATGCTAATATGTCATTATTTACTGATAAGTCCTAGACATTGTTCAATACTTCTAAGATACCACAACCATTAGTCAATCAATCAAAGCTAAGTTTTGCGAATATGTTATTATTTATGCACGTTTACTATTACTTATTGACAAGTCCCAGATACGGAATTGTTTGATTCTACTTGAATGCCACAACCATTTTGCAAATTTGTTATTATTTACTGACAAAAAATATAATTAATTGAAAAGTCCCAGACACGGCCCTTTTTCTTTTTTTTTCCACCGTCATTAATCAGCCAATGCTAAGTTCATAATTTATATCTTTTGTGAATTGGTTATCGCCTCTGAGGTCTAGCGGTCCAGGTGTTGGACTTGACTTCATGAGGTCCTGGGTTCGATTCCCGGGTCGGGCAACAAAAAAAATATGGTTGCAGCTATTTGATGTACACTTTTCCATTTCGAGTTGGAAACTGAGATACATAATTAGCACCCTGGTTGTGCCTGTGCCTACCTTTTCGGGGATATGGGCGTGAGGATCATTTATTATTTATTGACAATTTGAAAAGTCCATCAAATGAATACCACCGTTATTAGTCAGTCAAAGCTAAGTTCTCAATTTATGTCTTTTGTGAATTAGTTATTATTTATTGACAATAATTATTATTTATTGAAAAACCCCATTCCGTACCATTTGAATACAGCCATAAGTCAATCAATAAAGTTAAGTTCATCATTTTAAGATTTATTTTTTATTTTTATGATATTAGAAGGAAAACAAGCAGACTTATTTCCTGATGGCAAGAAATTCACGCTGCCTAGAGACACCTAAGCTGGTAATGGTGCGTTGCCAACCTGAGGCCGGGATATAAGGCCTTGAGCAAAAGTAAATTTACCTACCTTATCCTCCGAACCGGAACACTTCAATGCCAAGCACTGACGTTATAGCGGCAGGAATAGATAAGGCGGTGGTACCAATCCGGACGAGTCGATGCGAAACCCTACCACCTAGTGAGATGTCACGGTGTAAGTAACGGTAAGCCTTTGCTTGCCTTTTACGAGCTGCCTGGCAAGAAGGCAGATGGTCTATTCCGCAAAGAAGCCCGGACCGACACGGGGGAAGATGATCTCTAAAATAAATTACAACGAATTAATTAACAAATTTATTGATAAGCCCAGAAAACGGAATACGGTGTCAATTACATGGATCGAAATGCCATTGAATAATGATACTTAATTTCATCGTTTAACTAATTTAAAAGATAATTGAAGCCTGTGTCTTTTGCCTAATATCTAAAATTAGGGAACCACATTTGTTATTATTTACTGACATTTATAATTATTTATTGACAAATCTCAGAACCATATTTAGTCACCAACACTTTGGTAGCAAATCCATCAACTAACCAACCAACGTTTAAGTATTTTGCTAAAGACAAACTTTTATTAATTACTGAACCGATTCTAATTAGAAACAATGTTATCGCAAATAAGCATCTACCTACAGGAAGTTTTTCTGCATTACATTGAAATCAAATTAGTAGAAAACAAAAGGAATCTTAGGTCTCTTTTATAAGTTATCTAGGTACTTGAGTTTCCAGCACGGTTCATGACAATGTCGAGAACAAAAGTTATTGCGGCAGAAATAGATAAGGCCAGAACTAGGTAGTCTTAGATATAGCTTCTGACTGAATTAGTGTCATAAAAAAAGTTACCACTAGCTGGCGACGAGATCGTGACATACGGATGCCGATAGTAGTACTATTTAAATTATGCGCTTCGGCTATATTCATCAAGCTTCGGAAATCCGAATGTATTTGTTAATACAAAAATAATCATTTCGCTTAAATTTCGATTAGAACAACCAATTTAAAAACAAAAGTATGACGTCTAAAAAGAGTAAAAAGTGTAAAGCCGAAGCGCATAATTTAAATAGTAGTAGGTACTATACTAGTCTTAATATATATAAATTACGTGTCACGTTGTTTGTCCGCGATGGACTCCTAAACTACTTAACCGATTTGAATCAAATTTGCACACCGTGTGCACTTTGATCAGATAGGATAGCTTACATCTCAATTTATAATCAAAAAAATTAACATCCGAGCAAAGCCGGAATAGGCAGCTAGTGGTATATAAAAACAAGAGAACGAGATTAACCGATATAGTTCAGAGAGCAAGCTGGAGTGGCAATGGGCAGGCCACATTGCTCGCAGAACCGACAACCGCTGGGGAAGAAAGGTTCTCGAGTGGCAGTCTCGCACCGGAGAACGTAGTGTTGGACGACCTCCCGGTGGACTGATGATCTGGTCAAAGTCGCGGGGAGTCGCTGGATACAAGCGACTGGTGACCGTGACTTGTGGCGCTCTTTGGGGAAGGCCTATGTCCAGCAGTGGACGTCCTCCGGCTGACGATGATGATGATATAAAAACAATACATACCAAAACAGGTATTCTAAATATTAATTCAGCCTTGGAGTGACCTTAGTGCGATCCAAGTTCCGACCTATTTGAAATATATTCTTATTCATTGACGATCCTCAGACAGTGTTATTCGGTGCTTGCCACGCCCCACATCAATCAATCTTGCCAACAATAAATTCATTTTAGTAATTTTCCGTCTTTAATGAAGTCCTGCCTTGCAGTTAGTAAAAGTTCATGAAAAAATCAGTGTACGGCAAATTAAACTGTCTATGAACAAATTGTTTCTAAGGGGCCTGGGTCTACCATGAACACTTAATGTAATATCCGCCTTTTAAGCAACTTTATAGTGTACGTCATAAGGTTGTCGTTCGTCAATGACAATTAGTATTATTGAAATAAAAAAGGGGTGTATGTGATACACACGATAGAAGTGAAACTTCAGTAAATCGACAAAAAAATGAGATGAATATATATTTGTGTCTCTTACCTGTCGTTTTCCGTTGCACTCGTTTTGAATTCACAACTATTCTAAAGAAGTTTCACTTCAATAATACTGCTTTAAGAGCTTATGGTAACCCCCCTGATCCGTTGTGAAAGTTCATAGTCCCTACAGAATCAATTCGTAAGAAACAAACATAAGAGGTAATTAGTTTTAAATGGGTATACCAACAAAATAACTGGTGGTAGTGTGCAACTGGATTGGGTAAGGATCAACCGCTTTACCTATTCTCGCCGCCCTTATGACATTGTCATATTCCGGTTCGGTTCGGAGGGTAGAGTAGAAAGTAGATTTGCACAATAGGCCTAATTCCGGCCACAGGACAGCAACGTACTTATCTATGATATTTAGGCCACGGTTTTTTCTTACCACCAGGAGAGCCGTTTGCTTGTTCGTTGTCATATGCCACAAAAATTGGCAAGCAATGTCGAGGAAACGGCAGAAATAGGTAAGGATACACCTCCTTACTTTACCAACCCAGGCGTGGCATTGTAGAAGTTCAACATCCTGTCTGACCACATTCATACGAAATGCCACTACATACTTTCTCTAAACAAAAACCAGGTAGTCTAGTTTTCCATTAGCAAAGAGCCGGCTTTAATATCGTTTTGGTTATTAAGCATATTTTTACCTACACAATATTCGGCTCGAGCTCGGGTTTAAATTACAAAAAGACACTTTTCAACATGGAATGGATTTGGACCAACGACCTTCGACATAACCGCCGTTCGTGTTTTTAATTACAAGTTTTATATCAAGTTTATCACGTTACCAGAGTAACGCGAGCTGACCGTCGTGTTATGACGTCATCACATCGAGGGTCAGCCATTTTCTATAAACGTAACTAGGCATGTGACGCACGAGTTGGTGACGAAGAACGAATCACTTTTTAAAAGTGTATTTATAAAAACCTCACTGATCGCGTAATTATTAACTTCTTAGTCTAAGAGCTCGCGAATCCTGTAAGCACATGCAAAATCGTAAATAAAAAGACTATCATAGTCACAAGTGTGAGGAATAAAACGATTAAAATATAAGACGAAGAAGAAAGAACTAGTTCGAAATATCAATCGAAATGTGCAATGCGATACTTGCTAATTATTCTGAATTACTAAATAATTATAAATATAATTATTATTTTACAATGTAGGTATTTCATAAAAGTAGAAGAACGTTACTTTTCCGTATAAATTACAATATCTAACTTTGAAAATTAACAACTAAATAAACATCTTGTACCTACGAGTACATTTCCTTAGTAATTTGGTCAATATAAGAAAATATTAATATACCTATAAAAAATCAATACACTTACTACATTTTTTGTTAGCCTAAATAAGCAAATTAAGTAAATAAGTTCAGTTGATCGAATTCCTTGTGTCCATTATAATAATCATGGAATGTGCTTTTTACCTATTTTTACTATTTATTCTAATTTTACGTAATGTATCTATCTTAGTAGTTACGTTTTACGTTTACGTTTCAATTTATTTAACGGTTAAGTCTGTTAGCTCTCCGTCTAACCAGAAAAGCGTCACATCGGGGTAATGTCCGTCTCGTCGCTATATTTCTGTCGAAACCGTCGCATACTCCCGATCTCGTGCAGCATCGTTGCCAAATATCTTGCACTGCAAGATTGAAACTTGTCGCAATCTCGTTGAACCAACAAAATTTCGTCTTATATGCATGTCTCGCTTTTGTGCCGAAATTCTGAGCATATAATATGTTTTAGAAGTTATTACAGTTAGATAGGTGATTATGTAGAATTTCCAGCCTTTCATGTATATTGGTAAATTATAATTATCTACTCTTACCACGGTGACACAGTTAATCGTAAAATTAACGTTTAGATTTTTGATAGGGGACGGGGATATTATCTTAAGCTTCACCGTGTATCACCAAAGGAAAGGATGGTAGAAAATGCTTAAAAAAGTAACACTTGATCAATGTACGGCCCCTAACGTAGCCTGTAAACTTGCGCAAGATGTCTATCAGTGTCGACTCCAGCTTCGAGTTACCAGTGTACCATCAATTATTAATATCATAGGCAACGTACTATGCAATCAAGATGTTATCTGCTTATCTTTCAAAACTTATATACTTGCCAACATTTAATAACAGTAAAGAGTTTGGTATATTAAAGCCATTCAAACCATTTAAATGCTTTTGCCCCGGATAAATAATAAAACAGCAAACATTGTTTATTGTTATGGGAGCATATTTTAAATGAGAGGAACTTCCAGCCTATTTCAGACCACATTACTGGCAGCTAAACTGAATAGAAATTGTCTTGAGAGTAAGCTATGAATACAAAATGTGTTTGACGATCTGCTCTAATACAATGGTCAATTTAAGCGGCTTCTACCTACCTATATTGGGGTAGACTTTGTCACCGCACTTAATGTCGACATTTTTGTCTTTCGTTCAATTACTTAAGTCATAGCAGAAATTAGTAAATATAAATTGTCTTTGGTAATAGCAAGGTATCTTTACCTAACATTTTAACCTTTCATACATAAATATCTTCACGCCGAATCCCAGGCCTCTTCCACATTCATTACTCTTTAGTCTTTTTACACAAAAACGCCGGCTACTCTCTTGACACCATCTTCGGATAATACCCGAGCGATTTGGTCGTGAAAAGTCTTAACCTTAACCGTCCATACTTGGAATAAAGGCCACCTGTTTTCTTACTAAGCAGCTCGTAAGAGGCGACTATCAGTGTGTCACTTGCACCAGGACCATCGACCATGTATAAGTTGAAGAGGTTTTCGGTACCACCGTCTTAGGTATTATAGTGATAATTCCCGCCACTGTGTTGTTTCGGTTTTGGAGGGTAGGGCAGCTGGGAAGGGAGCGTCCATGAATTAATTACAGGAGGCGTTTAGGAAGGATTTGGGAGGCAAAATCTTATCTGATTTTGTTTTATCTTGGCAAATATTGCGATTTTTATTGCAAGACCAAGATAATATTACTAATTATATTTCAATAACCTATATTAGATAGGGCTACTTAAGATCAGTTACCAGACTTCTTATTTTTCAATTAACGAAACTGTAGATAGGTTATTAAAATTGGTTAAAAACCGTGCATTATAAAATTTAACGAGATTTTGCGAATATCGCAGTATGTATACATATAGGTATAATTTATCAGCATCCATATTAGTTTTCAATAAAACTAATAGCAAACTGTCTTTTATTTTTAAAATAGCATTCTTTTTAGAATGGCACTAAATATATATTTTGAAAACCCTGTGAGATTTGCAGATGGGGAGGGGGTTACGCCAGATCTGTCCGTCGGTCGGGTCACGGTCTAGGGAAAGGGGAAAATCTTTACTCCGAATTTAATGCGATCGAACACGCGGGCAAAAGCTAGTCTATTATAAAAAAGTTTCCTGGGATTGAATATGTGTTTGGTTGACAATAAGCTATCACATTGTGAGACTAAATACCTAGAGCTAATTATGGGTGCCGTGGCCTCAGCCTACCTCTTCAGGGACATGAGCATGAGGCGGGAGTTAGCTGATATGTGATGACATTAATGTGCATTTCTTACTTCCAGAAAATCGATTTGCATGTTGCTTTATAACTCGATATAAATGTTTTCTTTACAGTATATTCGATTGCTTCTGTGGCCTAGTAGTTCAATGTTTGACTTGAGTTCATTAGGTCCTGAATTTGAGTCATAGGTCGGGCAACAAAAAATGATTTTTTTTTTTAATGTTGTAATAAAAACATTGCTCGGGATTGTGCGAGTGCCCTGTTGGTGATAGGTTGTCCACCTACTTGACACATTGGCAGCTTGTTGGACAGCCTGGTTGTACCTCTGCCTACCTCATATGGATATGGGGGTAAAGATATATCAGTACATTTGACTACATGTAGTCTTATCCTTTAAAAAATCACTTTTTTACAAAGTTTCAAAAAAAGAACATATTTCTGTATAATTTTAGTTGTTTATAAAAATGAAAATGAAAAAATCTTTATTTTACAGATTACATTATTACATCGCATTATTAACAGCTTCATTAAATATCTGTTGATGGCCTCACTAGGCAAGCCTGTATCGAGGCAACCTTTATTCCTGTTTGCAACTTAATTTAACTTAAAACTCGTTCACAGAACAGTTCTCTTGTTACAAATATATATTGTTTTGTACAAAAAATTAAAAGAAATATATTCTAAAGAAGCTATATAAGAGTATTATAATCTACAAAAAAATATAATTAAGATGGTTTAATTAATAAACAGAAAGTTATATTTTAACTTTTATAAGTTCTTCTGTGTTATCATATGATAATGTCTGTAAAAATTTGCAAACTATGTATTTCGCTTCACTAACATTTTTGTTTTTAATGTCACAGTACTTAGTTACACTTTTATATATGAATACATTAACAAAATCTCCAAAACGTTGAGCTAAATGAGTTTTCTTAATATTAGTTGTAGTCTGGCAATGATAAAAATGACCTATGAGCTTTAAGGACGGTTTTAAGTATAAAAAGTTGGCGCACAGTTAGAACACCAGCCTCTTGATAAAAAGTTTTAGTGTCATACATGTACGGTTTCCGGAGCATTACTTTTAGAACCGATCTTTGTGCTCTTTCAGCTTTAATCAAATAAGTTTTTGCTGCACTACCTCAACTTGTAATACAGTATGTTAACAAAATTGGCAAAGTGCGTAGTAAACCATTTTTAAGGATTCTTTGCCAGCAGTGTCGCGTAGATTTCGCATTATACTTATTACTTTTCTAGTTTGTGCTGAAAGATTTTCAATATGAGTGGTAAATTTCAGATTTGTATCAACATCGACGCCCAGGTATTTTAAAACAGATGTGCGAGTTAATAATTCACAAGAACAATTTGGAGATTCATTACACTTGTGTATTTTAATATTGGTAGGATCTATTGGAGCTGAAGCAGCAGTTTTATGAAAACATATATACTTCGTTTTACTGGTATTAAAAGTTAAAAGATTTTGCCTTAGCCATCTAGATATAAGATTCATGCCCCGCTCTGTTTGTACAGTTTATATGTAACAACTCGAAAGAGCGAGCTGTCTGATCATTGGACAGTTTTGAATCAAGGTTGGTATCACCTCTGTGCTTTAGTGGTCAGGTGTTGAATTTGATTTAATGATGTCCCATGTCCGATCCCAGGGTCAGGCAACAAAATGAAATTATGTTAATTATTTGTTAAATTTTCTAATAAAACCAATATTGTCCGGAATTGAATATGTGCCTGGTTAACAATAGTTTTGCTAATTATCACATTGTGTGACTTAGTGCATTTGGCTAGTCGTGGGTGCCTTGTATGTGGCTCTGCATACCTCTTCATGGATGTGAAGATACTTTTGTTTAAGGTAATATCACTCTAAATAAACTCAACCTTTGAGTTTGGTCCATAATATTGGTATTAATTAATAGGTAGTAGTTCAAAAACACAATATTCAGCATTAAATTCAGCAATATTTTAATTATAATGATATACATATGACTCATTTTAAAACTTCAAAATGTATAAAATAAAACTTACATAACATTGAAATTAAACATTATCCAAAACCCCTAACAAATCCTCAATGTAATAAAGCTAAGAACCTTCTCGATCATGTTAGCTTTCAAACTAAAATCCTCATCAAAATAAGTCCATTAGTTCAAAAGTAATAATGCCACACACACAATATTGCTCACTTACACACAAAGAAAGGGCCATAACGAAATAATAAATGAATACAATTCAACACAGAGACACATCAAGTTACAGCATGGCACTTTTTCCATTGGGTGGTAAAAACTATATTTTCACACAACGTAAGGAGCTAGTCCCTGCTTAATTCTAGACCCCGTTAAGAACTTTTAATGAAAATAAATAAAAATACAAAAATATATCAATAAAAACTACCTAATATGTTTTTACTATGACCATAAAATATAATGATTAAAAAATTATAATTAAATAAGTTGCTTACTGTGTTGCCAATAATTGATGAGTGATGACTAACAACTAGACTTTTTTCACCAGCTTAGTCATTCAGAATACAAAATGTATATAGAATATAGAATGTTTCTATCACATTGTAGAACCGAAACCTCATGATACGGACATACAAGTAGCTAAGTAAAAACGTAAAATATGCTAATTGATATGAAGTAAAGCTTAATAATTATAGAAATGTTTTGTAATGGTGATTATGAACTGGTTATGTAGTTACTTATTAAATGTAATGACAATCAAACCAAACAAAAATTACAAGCCATTGGTTAGTGTAAAAGAGCGAAGATAAAAAAACATTTCAAAATTTAGAAAAAGTCTTGTCAACATGTGAAGCTATGAACATCTTGTTTTGTTTGACTATAAACTACAATTATAATATAAAATATATTATTAATAAGTAATCCCAAAAAGAAGATCTTTTTCATCATGTGTGTTATGTTACCTCAGAATTTAATACCAGATGAAGTTTTTATAGCAATTTTTATTTGAAAACAAGGAACAGGTTTTTTTTAAACTAATCAAGGACTGACAAGTGACAAACGAAAAAAGTATCTTCAAGCCCATATTCCCGAAGTGTTAGGTACAGATGAAATTTGGATACCCACAATTAGCCAAAGATACTAAACCGATAGTCTCAAACCAATAGGCAAACAGGCATTTATTATTTCAAAATTAAGAAAAACACATTTTGAGTTGCCCAATCCGTGAATCAAATTGAGGATCCCCTGAAGTCAAATCTACATTTAAATCCAAACCAAACAGCATTACTGCAGAAACAGATAACTAAGAGGCAACAAAAATAAATAATCATTATAACACCATTATTATCATTAATAACTAGACAAAACATTATAATTGTTATTTGACTTTTACTAGGTTAACAATAATTTTTCAACTGCGGGAAATTAATTTTTTGGTGATTTGAATTTTGGTACATAAATTTCAGCATTGAGTCATTAATTTCGCCTCTGTGGTCTGGTGGTCCGGGTGTTGGACTTGACTGCATGAAGTCCCGGGTTCGAATCCTGGGTCAGCCAACAAAAAGTAAATTGGATTTTTCCAATTTTCTAATTAAAATAAAATGTTGGTAGGGGTTGGAAATGTGCTCAGTTGGCGATAGGCTTGCCACCTATCACATTGTGGGACTTAGTGTCTTCGGCTAGTTATGGGTGCCCTGATTGTACCTCTGCCTACCTCTTCGGGGATATGGGCGTGGAGATACAGAAATTTGTGTGTAGTTTAATAACAGCTTGTCTCCTAGCTTTCTTATCTGGAAAAGCAACATTAATTGCGATAATGACTCAATTCTTGTTTCACAAATGTTATGATTTTCGTAAATTCAAGTGTTATTGAAATTTACATTTAGAGCACTGACATAAAACATAATAGAATTCCTGAAAGTGAAATTATTGAATTCATAATTGGATTTCACTGACAATGCAACACTTTCTAATAGAAGATGATGATGTTCTCTTCGATATCCTACTTAATGATACGACCAAGTTATTCATTTAATTTATCTTTAACTTGAAATTTGAATATTTTTTTTACGATATTAGAAGGCAAACAAGCAGACGGATTTCCTGATGGTAAGAAATTGACGCCGCCTAGAAACACCACAGGTGGTAATGTTGCGTTGCCAACCTGAGGCCAGGATGTTAGCCCTCCAGCAAAAGTAAGTTTATTTATCATTTATTTAACATTAAATGTTTCTAACTAATAAGTATAATGATTGCCAATACATGTTAATTGATTAATTCAGAATATTATAATAAATTTAAAAGGGATTTTGAGTGTTTTCACAAGGATGAAATTTTTAAATAAAGAAAAAAGAATCATGCTGATCGCATTCGTAACAGTGAGATCCGAGAAAGAGTGGGATTGAAAGAAAGTGTTGGTGTTAAAATGCGAAAGGACATGCTCCGCTGGTTCGGTCATGTGGAAAGAATGACAGATAAAAGATTGACAAAGCAGATATACAATGCGAATGTGGATGGATGTAGGTACCCGAGGAGACCAAGGCTGACATTTCACGATCAGATCAATCAGATATTATCCAAGAGTGTTGTCAAGAGTCTCCAAAACCGGCGTGTTTGTATGAAAAGGGTTATGAATGTGAAGGAAGC
>NJDC01009921.1:17577-32811 GCA_002245475.1 Calephelis virginiensis
TGCCTGGTTTCCTCCTCATTCATCTCCTTTTATATACAAAGAAGTCGGTTTCAGAGACTCTTGACCTACATTCATCACATTTGCATTGCATTTTGCTTTCTCAATCTTTTATCTGACATTCATTCAGGTCATAATCTCCTTTGTGGTCTAGTGGTCCAGGTGTTGGACTTTACTGCATGAGGTCTAGGGTTTGATTTCAAGGGAAAAAGAAAATTTAGTTTTTCCAATTTTCTTATATAAAAAAAATATGTTGGTCGGGATTGGCTATATGCCCGGTTGACGATAGGCTTGCCACCTATCACATTGTGGGTCTTATTGTCTTCGGCTAGTCGTGTGTGCCCTGGTTGTGCCTCTGCCTACCTCTTCGGGGATATGGGCGTGAAGTTACTTCATCTGTCATTCATTCCACATGTCCGAGCCATCGAAGCATACCTTTCTCGTTTTAATACCAACACTTTCTTTCAATTCTACGCAGCGCGCCTTACACCATATACTTTCCGTAGCACTCTTATTTCGGCCATTATCGGTTTTAAAACCCCAGTAATTTAAAGGCATTATGTAGTTTCGATCTATGATTATATTTAACATACTTGGATGAAATAATTTAAATTCTTTCAGATATGCTTTAGCATATTTAAAGAAAGTCTGTTTAATAGATTTTCAATATTGCAAACTCCGGCAAACTGGCAAACCTTTACTTTATAAGAAAATATTCGGAATCGGAAACATTGCTACTTGCAGATAAATTCAACCCACGTGCTTTTATTAAGTAATAAATACTGCACTTTAAGGAAATAATATAAATCGCCAATAGTTGACATTATCTTTACAAAATTGTGGCTTGATAAATCTGATTTTAATTGACCTTTTCTGAGTGCGGTATAAGACTTATTTAATTTTATTTACTAGCTGTTTACCGCGACTTTGGTGTAAGATCCACTTCGGAAATTAGCTTTGATTATTTTGACCCGATTTTCATACAAACTTCTATCATCGTTATAACACTATAGGGGTTTTGACAAAATTAGCCTGTAATTGAAATTGAGTCCTAATCTATGTTTACGTCAAATTTCATGCAAAAGACATTATCGTACATAGTTTTGCACATACTACTATAAATTTATGTAACACTTTATTGTACACATAAATTACCTACATCAAGAACAAGAAAACACAAACCAAAAACAAGTTTTTAAGAAAAACTACTGTTTAAGTAAGTTAGAGAGAACATACAACTATTTTTCTTTAATCATATCTACTGGTGATAAGTTTCTAAAACTGGTGCTAAGCAAATAATGAGTTTTTGCGTAATAAATAAACTAAAAAAGAAATAGCCCCGACAAAATCTCAATGCAATGTAACTAAGAACCATCTCGATCAACCTCAACTTTCAAACACAAAAAATCCGCATCGATATTTTTCCGTCGACACAGCGCACACTCACAAAGAGAAACACGTCAAACTTATAACACCCCTCGTTTTCCGTTGGGTATTAAAAATAGAACATTAACAGCCGGGACCCAAGTATACACAAAGAACAGTGAAAAATTAAAATGAATCCTGACTGTTAATTTCCTTATTTGCAAAGATTTCGTTATTTGTTTTAATATATATTGATTATAAAAAAAATCAATTGCGTAGATGTTCAGTGTTACTTTTGTATATATACGAGTACTACCAGACTTCCTTTATATTTTTTGGTTTTTTATTCAGATATTTTTATGCAGTTGGGTTTTTTATCTTTATCTATACATCTATACTAATACTATAAATAGAAAAGATTTGATTTTTTGTTTGTTTGTTTGGAATGAATAGGCTCCAAAACTACTGGACCGATTCGAGAAATTCTTTCACCTTTAGAATGTTACATTGTCCCTGAGTCACATATGCTTTGTTTTATCAAAATCGGTGCAGTAAAATCCAAGTTACGTAGATGAAGCTGCGTGAAATTGCTAGTAATTTATATTTTAACTTTAATAACTTTTGGCATTGGCTTACACATTAATAAAATTAAATTCATTTGTATCAAGGTGCCAGATTTAACAAAATCGAGTTAATAAATTTCCCAAAATTCATGGTATTCTGACCCAAGCTCATCGAATAAGATTTGGCGGCATCAACAAAATACACTCCACGATATGATAGCTTAATTTCTTTATAAATATTTTAATTGTGTTTAAAAAAATCCAATATGGCACCTAAATAGACTAACTAATTACATTATATTAGAGATATAATTTAAAAAAAAATGTATAAATGGAAAATTGTTAAAGAAATGATATTTTGTTAAATATTTTTGGTTTGTTAGTATTTGGAAGACGAATATGCTTGGGAATAGAGGTTTCAATCTTGCACTGCAACTTGTAATTTGTAATTGTAATCTTTGATACTTTTTCAAATGAGATTATAATTTGTATTTTTTTCTAGTTTATAATGTAACCATTAATATTGATAAAAGACAAACCCACTGAATTTCTTTCGTCAGATTTTCTGAATGGCCACAATTCCGATCCGGTGATAGTTATAAGTCAACGAGCACAAGTAACGTTTGTATGGTCTCTGTAAATAAAGTCTTTTTTTCTGATTCTGATGTTAACTGAAAACGTACTCGAAATTTAACATTCCAAATTTAAATTACAAATCGCGTCCATCTTTTCTCTCTAAACTATGAAAAATTCAACTGCACTTGTTATGGATTCAGGTAGAGTTATCATAATATTATGTCAAAAACTCAAAATATTCTAAAGGCGTTATGTTCTTTACTTGATAAAGGCTTCATCTTTCCTCTTTACAGAGAGATGAAAGTGAAAGCTTCAAAGTTTGCGTGGTGAATACAAATATTAGTCTTGGGTCAGTGTTTATTATAAGGATCGTAATGTAGGGTGAGCCCGTATTACATGGCCTATATTCGGGTCAGGTAGTTAGCATATCGACGATTATTGACGAGACATGGGTTCGACTTTTGTTATGAACAATTTTATAATAAGAGATGACTATGTGTCTGTTTATGCATGTTCAGGTGTTTTACTGAATCTAGTGTTCGTATAATATCTAGTTGCAATTTTATCATTATTACGAGTACTTTAATAAAATCTATGTTAAATATATATTTCTACATACATTTTAGGTTTTTGCACTATTGATACGCAGCTAAAAAAGTGTCTTTTTTATTTTTACATATTTATATTATATACATTGACATTTTATGACATTTATATTTATTGACATTTAATTTAAAAATGTATTAAAATTAGATTTTTTTCCGTGTTTTACCTTATCTGGAAATATCTATATTGGTAGTTTAAGTAATAGTCCAGTAAAAAGTTTCATGAAAACATGATCTGACCAGTTTTGGCGCAATTATTTAAGTGAAAAGTAAAAGTGATATAGGACCAACCTAATAAGGGTTTTTTCTAGTCTAATTGCGTTTTCTTCCATTTCTAGTTTTATTTTGGCTTTGCTGTTTTTAGAAGTTTTACAAAGTTCTAAAGTTCTTGTTTTAGATGTCTTGAATGTTAAGTACTTGCAAGATGTTGTCATGTTTCACTGAATTAAAGTCTTTATTGTAATCCATGAAGCAGCAGTAAAATGTAATATTAAATCTGTTACTCTTTTTAAAAAGTTGATTCACAACATGTATATGGTCAAGTTTAAGCCTCTCTTAAGCCTTACTTGCTATTTGGGTTCGATTCAATAGCCTTTTTTATTCAGCGATTGTTTTTTTTAAAAAAATACTGGTCTGTAGAAACTGGTCACATCATGGTTTCATTTAACTTTTTACTGGACTATAAACTTTCCTTCGAACTTGCAATTATCATAATATTTTTTTGCATCTCTTTCATATTAGGTATTGTAGAAGTAGACAAATGCGCTTCGTTACTTGTCGTTGTTAAAACCTACAATAAAAAAACTATTGCAGTGTATGAAATGTAAATACACCTTTAATATTCAATGATCTGGATCGTTCTATTTCCTAAATCGAAAGTAATCAAATTTTAGAGTTAGTCAGAGTTCATAAAACATAGAAATACAACATATTGTAGAGTTACAGAAATATTTGAATAAATTGCAATCACAGATATATACACAAGTGTATGTTTGTAATCAATGTAGTGTTACTAAAAACAACACTATTACCTAGGTACATAAGAAAGGCGATAATTTTTTTTAAAAAACAATCGCTAAAAAATCAAGCCTATTAAATCGAACCCAAATAGCAAGCAAGGCTTAAGAGTGGGTTAAACTTGACCATATACATTTTGTGAATCAACTTTTTAAAAAAAATAACAGATTTAATATTACATTTTACTGCTTTTTTTAACATTGGAAGGTAAACAAGCAGATGGATTTCCTGATGGTATGAAATTCCCGCCGCCTAGAGACACCAAAGTTGGTAATGGTGCGTTGCCAACCAGAGGTCGGGATGTTAGGCCTCGAGCAAAAGTAAGTTTACCGGCTAGCTTACCTTCCGAACCGGAACACGTCATGACGTTATGGCGGCAAGAATAGGGAAGGTGGTGGTACCAGTGTGAGTCGCTGCTAAACTCTACCACCTAGTCAGATGTCACGGTGTTAGTGACAGCAAGCCTATGCTCGCCTTTTACGAGCTGCCTGGCACAGGAAGGCAGATGGTCTATTCTACATCATAGAAATACAATCACATACTAACACGTACTCTCGCGGGTTTTGCGATAAACAAGCATTAGGTATATGTTCCTCTCTATCATCGAAGTATTCGTATTGTTTCTAGATTTCTGTGCGTTTTTGAAGCAATTTACTTAGAAACACTTGTACTTTCCACAATATATTTCTAAGTAAATTGCATCAAGAATGGAATTCCACCAAGCACCGACGATAAAAAGTATAGAATCTTTCTGTGCGTTTATTTGCAGATTATAGAAAAACAGCGAAATAATTTGATCTGGTTCTGTTTTTTTGACGATAATTTAAAAGAATTCTCAAATCATTGAAAATATGGCAAGCAAGATCTACGTCTATGATCTAAGTCTTACAATATGTTTAAATAAATAGATGTTGATTTGTTGGAATTGGAAAAAAACTACAAGCAGCAACAAGTACTATAAATACTTCTTTTATAATGATTTATGCAAAACTATTTTTAACTATTTTACTTCTTCAGACAGAATTTCAAAAACAAATAAAAAATCTTACCTATCTATTTATGCCAAATTTCAGCAAAATCTATTTTTTTTTGCCTGTGTGGTAATAGATAATACAGTCAAAAACGATCAAAAATTTAAATACTAATATCTGAAAAGTTTTGGAAAATCATACAAACATTTAAATATCAAAATGTATGTTTTTTTAATCTAGGAGTTACGCCTCACGTCTTCTATGATAACAAAATTTGATACACGGATACGTTGACCGCCTCGTTGGTCGAGTGGCTAGTACACGACTAACTACACCGACCAACCACGAGGCTTAGGTTCGATTCCCGCCGGGGGCAGGCATTTGTGTGATGAACATTTAAATGTCTGCATTTCCGGGTCTGGGTGTTTATTAAATTTATTCTGGTATCTATTTAAGTATCTCTATGTATTAGAATCGTTGACTAACACCCATAACACAAGCATATAATTTGCTTACTTTGGGGTTAGATTCAATTTGTGTGACTTGTCTAGGGATATACTACGGTCATTTACTTTTCCACGCGTATCTCTGTCCGAAACATCGTTACTCTTAAACGAATGAATCAATTTTAAGTTGGATTTTTTGTTGTCAGGGGTTGTTGAACGCTTTTAACTACATAATTATTATTTTAATACTTTATGAAATTTTGGGGGCGAAAAAAACTTAAAACGTAATGGAAATCTGATAACATGCTAACTTTCATCGTATTTCAGAGAATATCCAAGCGACTACCTTTGGTACCATAAATGTTACTTGTCCGCCGCTATATTATATAATGACTTAATCACGCGTGCAAGTCATGTTAAAATGTAAAGAATAATTAAAAATAGACGAGCCCGCTGAACTTCTTTCGCCAGATCTTCTCAGTGTGAAACTACTATTCTAATTCACATATACCACATGTATGGTCTACGTGAATAAAATAATAAGTAAGACTGCCCTGCACTCCAGCACTAAACAACATAATTCCGAACACTAACGTTACAGCAGCAACAAGAATTATGTCGATAGTACCAATCTATGTCAACGGCTTAGTAACATTTGAAAATAATGCCAATGTGTCACAATAAAAAGTGAGCTAAATTGTATCACTCATATCTCACGAACGGCGGAAGGGACTTTCATAAATTTTGGTGTATTGGATTTAAGTGTGGTTCAAATAAAATATATTAAAATATTGTATGAAATCTAAAGTAATAGTAATGTTTCAATAATCCTTTGAAATAAATCCTTACTTACCTAGTATGTAAATAAGGATGTATTTTTTTTTATTTATAAATGTAATATGATTGCCCGTATACGCATTTAATTATAACATACACATAAAACATTGAAGCGTGTTTTAAATCCTAAACATTAACAAAATCCTTCGTCAATTTAATTTGCACATTTACCTCTCATAAATCTAAAATTCACCGCAGATTGCCTGAAAAATCCTGATATGTTCTTTCGTATGTCAACACAATATAAGAAAAAATACGTCACTATAATTACCTTATATATTTACACACACTACATCACCAAATCACTCACTAGTCACTAATTATAGATAAGTGTGTATGTGCACAAGTGTATTGGAGGCTGTCACTGCTACGCGCCGTTACTACGCTACGCGCTACAACGTAGCGGGCGCTACGGTCTACGCGAGAGCTACAACTGCCGTCGCCGCGTCCCCACCCCGCGCATAAACGCCACCCTGCGTTCGTTTTTAAGTTTTTTCATTCAATTTTTAAATTTCTTAGAAAATTCAAGATTTTCTTCATTTATTTTATTAATCATTTTATTGCGCACAGAAATAAAAACAAGAAACAAACTGGTCGAGATCTTAACCCAGATAAGCCTGAAACTAAAATTTTCTGAAAATTTTGAAAAAAGTTACATTATTTAGTTTATTAGGTCTTATGCAACATAAAAAAAATTATGAAAAAAAAATTAAGTGTAAGGCTTTCAGGGAAACATCCGTCCTATATGTAGGACAGTAGGATAATAAGAGGAAATAAAAGACCATTTATGACAAAACAGAATGTAATCAAAAAGTGTAGTTTATTAGATAACTATTGATTATATTACCCATTGTTATATGTAATTTACTAGATTAACACTATTTATGAATGACATGTTTCAAAACACTTGACACACACTCCAACATCACATTTCTTGCAACGTGTCAAACATTTTTTGTGACATTGACGACAGTGTGTTTGCTTCGATTGAGGAATAACCAGATGATTCATTTGGTCTTTACGACTATCAGCATGTTCATGATGGGAGGGTTGGCTAGGCCCTCTTTTGGCATTTTTTCTGTTTGATTCAATCAAAGCAATTGCTACCCTTCTGCGAAAGCTAAGATGTTAATTCAGTTTTCCATGATTTATTTTATATAACTGCCATGCATTATGTTCGGCAAGATCAATCATGTGTGTGAGCAACGGCATGTACCATTTCTTACCTCGTATACCAATTCGGTAATGTGAAATATTTTCATCAGACCGATCCACTCCTCCCATATATTTGTTATAGATGGACACCATATGTGGTTCTTCTATGACAATGTTTCTCTTTTCACTTTGTGAGAAGCGTTTGGCAGATTGTTTAGGATTTATTCCTACAGCATTAGTAGCAATACTGAATATATTATTGTCATGCCATTTAGCAATAATGAACGTGTTGTCATGTGTCGTTCTGTAATCGGCAGCACCACGTTCCTTTTTTTTCAGTAACTTCGATATAATCAGAGGACAACTAGATGTCCTGTTTTCTCGAACTGTCCCAGTGCAACGAAGGCCTTTCTTTGTTATCTCTTCCAGCAAGGGCGTCCCAGTCAAAAAATTATCAAAAACTACGTGGTAAGGAAGGTCGAAGCCACGTGAAATCAGCACATTGCAAAAAGTGAGAACAACGCTTGCGCCCAGCCCCAACTCTTTATATATTGGATTGCACATAGTTGTAGCACCTTGGTATGGTTCCATCCATAAAACATACTCTAACCGTGTAGCACCAACCCAAGCTTTGAACCCGTACCTAATAGGTTTACCTTTTATGTACTGTTTGCAGCCATGTCTACCATAGTAGGGGATCATGGCCTCATCTACACTGTAATGCTCTTCAAGAGGAGAAAACTCTAAGAACTTTTTATTTAGAAGTGTAACTAGGGGGCGTACTTTTGTGTATTTGTCTTGCAAATCCAGATTATCATTGACATGAAGGTGGCGAAAAATATAGTCAAATCTATCCCTAGTCATAGCCGAGCTGATCAATTCATTCTTTGTATCAGGGGAGTTTTCCCAATACATTCTTCTACGGGGGAGCCATGAATAACCACTAACCAACAATATGCCGATGAAACATTTCATATCTTCAGTGGTTATGTCTCCAGGCAAATTCCTTTTGACAGCATATTTATTGCTCTCTGACACCAACAACGAAATAACATCTTCATCTAAGAAGTTTTCAAACCACTCAATTGGGCGCTTATCTTGGCAAGCGCCTTGAACATCTGGCCAATTCACGGGATTTTTTGCCAAGTCTCGTTTTCTTCATGCGTAGGTACGCCTACGCTTAGTTCGACCTGTAGAATCAGAAGGTTCTTCTTATGTATCACTCACCATAATCTGCCCTTGAATCATTACTTCAGCCGGTTGAAGCAGAATGTTTCGTGGCAAATTATTCAAAGTTACATTATCTTCTTCACCCGAATCTTCGTCAGTGAGACAGTCAGGATCAACAGGAGGAGGTAGAATACATATCAGTCGTTCTCTATAATCTTCTTCATTATCAGAAACATTTTCTAAAGCATCTAAAATTTCATGCGCAGCTAACGGTCTGTAAAGAAAAAGTTGTATTATTGTACTAAAATCATGTATATTATCCTACTGTCCTATATATAGTACGCTAGTATTTGTAACAAGTTATACGTAATTTATTTATATTATTTTGCTAGAATATTTATTTAGTACAAAAGTTAAGGTTATCAACTAGATATTAACACAGAAAAAAAACAACTCACGAGTAAAATATAACTTTTTATACATACCTGTCATTTGCCATGTCTGCAACGCACTTTTATTACACATTTATAAAGCAAAATATAAGGTAAAAACTGTTAAAATAACTGTCTTTTTATTTTTTCTAATAAAGCTGACACGTTTCTTACTGCAAATCATAAGACTAAATAATCTTAGATAAAGAGGGTATTCTGATATTTTTTTTTATTTCTACTGTCCTAAATATAGGACAGTAGGCTTATCTGGGTTAAGAAGAGCTTACAGTTTTTTATGATTTTTAACCAGGTTTTCAAGATGGTTATACATTTACATTTGATAGTTTTGATATGACTAACACAGTGTTTTAAAAAATAACAAATAGCGTATTATATTTTGACTGTGCGAATTAAATCGACTAAACCATACCGTGGAGGAATACCAAAATATCTTAAAAATGTGTTTGAAGTCTTAATTTATTTAGTATTTTTTAAAATGGCCTCTCTCGCGTACGAATTCCTCAACCATAGATAATGTGAAATATATAAATACACAAAAATGTGATTTATCAGTGAGGATCAGATTTAATAGCATTATTGCAATGATGAAATCCTAGAGGCAAAATGTTACAATATGAGCATGGTTACAATTATAACATTTTTATTTCTAATATTTATTCTTACGATATTCTTCTAATTTGATACATGAAACATTAAAAAACACACTTACGTATTCTATATATCGCTTTTTGTCATATTTAAGTAGAATAAGAGTTGTTAAAATGAACATGATAATATCTCAGCCATGTAAATACATCCATATTTTAAAAGCGAAACCGGTAGGCTACTAATTACAAAGTAATAAATTATAAGTGATAAGTAAAACAGTACAAGTGTTTCTTTCTTTAAAAATATAAATATTTGGAAGTTTTACCAATCGCCGACGATGGAAAATATCAAATATGTAAATACATCAACTGTATTAAAATATACAGGGTAACTTTGGGAGGACGGGCCAAATTTTAATATAAGGAGGTAGAGGCCTAAATGATAATGTATTTTGAGTATTTTCCCTAAATTATACTATTTACTTTTAAAAACATTCAAACAGACCGCAAAAATGCTTCACTTATTGTCACGCTACGTCGTACCTAGTACAAGTTGTGACGTCACCAGCTTGCGAATGCGACTGCTGTCGGTAGGACGTTTTATGCTTTGTTTACACTATGAGCATGCATTTCGTATTATGCGTGGGACAAAATTTTGTTTTTTTTTAATTTTTAGTTTTCTTATAGATCGAAATTGTTATTGATTCCGAACTGCTCCTCAAAATTTGGCTGATGCTTTAAATGTAACCCTGTAATATAACCCTGTAACCCTATAACCTTGTATAAGGGCAACAAAAAAACTGCCATACGATACAAATAAATATGCACATACATACAAATAAGCGCACACAACGTAATCTGAACTAAAAAAACTAACTAGCCAGGTAAAAGCACCTAAGTACAAAAGAACAATGTTTGTTAATGTACCTTGTCTTTCAACAATACTAACACCTCTTACATAGAAATACGTGTACGTATTCAAATCCATAGTGTAATAAAGGATACTGCAAAGTGGTTAAAAGGCCAAATTATTCGAGGTAGTAGCGTCTAGCCTGAAGGTCGAATAGAATACGTTGTACGCGAAGGTGTGCGACTGAATCTCCCGAGAAACTTTACATTTATTCAGTAAACTTATATTAAGTTGTGATTGAAGTGAATAATTTATACGATATTTTATAACTAATATTATAAAAGAAGTCTGACTGACTTTTACACTTTCAAGGAACTTTCACTGAAGTGACTTTGATAAAATTTTACATGCATTAATTAAATATACTAATTCAAATAATATAATAATACTAGCTGACCCGGCAGACGTTGTTCTTCCTATTTTAATGTGATTTTAGTAAAAGAAATTTAGGGTGAATCATTCTTATCACTTAGCGTTATAAAAAATAGATGTCAGCCAATTCTCAGACCTACTCAAAGTGCTCACAAAATTTCATGAGAATCGGTCAAGCCGTTTCGGAGGAGTACAGTTACTAACATTGTGATACGGGAATTTAATATATAAGAAAAAGATTTTGTAAGGAAATGTTGCTCGGCATTGTGACCGTTTGGCAACATGCTTACAACCTATCGCATTGTGGGATTAAGTTTCTTCGACTAGTCGTGGGTGCCCTGGTTATGCCCTTGCCTACCTCTTCGGAGATATGAGCGTGAAGATCCTTTTCTTTAAGATAGTAGGTTACAAATTATCTTGTAAAGAATATACTCGTGAAATGCTTAACCTTCGTTGAAAGCTTAAAATCGCTCACCAGCTAGATACTACATAGTAGGGTAGGCAGAGAGTGTCGAATGCCAAATCTCACGATCTTTGCAGACCTTTCTGCCTTTTTCTACATTCATTACCCTTCTCTTCCAAACATGAATAGGGAAGGCTGTGGATCTCTCTTACGCTACCACCAGTGATTTTGTTGGTAGTGAGTTATTTAGTCTTTGCTCGCCTCTAACGAACGGCCTGGCAGGTAGTCAGGTTATCTCTACATAGGAGACCTGGACCAACACGGAGAACTCAAATAACTTGTCTTTGATATATCATACCAAATCTTTCCCTCTATAACATCTGTCATTCGATTGTAAAATTGACGGACGCAATAATGGTAATATCTTAGTAACTGATGTGCAAAATGGTATAATTGCAGTGATAAAAATGTGGTATGTATGTTTTCATCATTACAATTTTACTAATATCATCATATCATTATCAACCAATTAGAATATGTGAAAAACATTCAGCCGCTCGTAGCACCATAGAAAATTATTAACGTTTCCTGCAACGTGGTTAAGAAGGAAAATTATTCGAAATAAAAGCGCCCAGTCTGTTACTGAAGGTCGAATAGAGAATACATTTTATGCGAAGGTGCACCTGACGGGCAAAGCTCCAGAGAAACTTTTCATTTATAGCGCAAAGTGATATCTTCTGATTAAAGTAATATGTACTAGAAAATATAGAATTATACATAGCCACAATTATTAGTACAAACGAGCATATTTATACATCTTTGTATAGATATTTCTCCCGGGTCGGGCAACTTGGAAACTAGAAAATTTGTATTTTCAACTTTCTAATAAAGATAATGTTGCCCGAGATTGGATGTTGCCTGGCATCGACGGTAGGCGTGCCACCTTTCACACTGTGGGACTAAATGGCTTCAGCTAGTCCTGGGTGCCCTGGTTGTACCTCTGCCTGGGTGTGAAGATACTAACAGTACAAACGATCACATTTATAAATCTTTACGTATATAGTTTTTCGATATGTTCCATCGTCGACACTTAGTTAAACCTTGAAATGTCAACATTTTTTGTATCTTCACGCCCATATCCCCGAAGAAGTAGGCAGAGGTACAATCAAGGCACCCACGACTAGCCGAAGACACTAAGTCCCACAATGTGATAGGTGGCAAGCCTATTGCCAACCGGGCACATTTCCAAACCCGACCAACATTTTTTATTAGAAAATTGAAAAAATCCAATTTTGTTTTTGTTGGCCGACCCGGGATTCGAACCCGGGACCTCATGCAGTCAAGTCCAACACCCAGACCGCTAGACCACAGAATAAATACTTGAATAAATACTTTTTGCTCAGCTATTTGACCTGAATTTTCAAAAAACAATTATTAAAATGTTTTGTACTGACCAACTGATGGTGTAAAAAAACATAACTACAAAAAAATAAGAGACATCCAGACAACCTCCTCCTTCATAAATTCGGTTAAAAAACTTCCCGTTACCCATTAATAATAATTATGGTCACAGGATTAATTACCTTAGCTGTTCCTGTTACCATAATGACTGTGTTTGGCACTGTCGTGTTCCGATCCGGAGAGTATGGTAGCTGCTAGATTTGTACAATAGGCCTTACATCCCGGCCATAGTTTAGCGACGCAACTGTATCATATACGGTGTCTATAGGCCACGGTTATCTCTCAACATTCGGAGAGCGGTGTGCTTGATTGCTGTTGTAGAACGGAAAATTGATAAGATTTGTTAATACCACCGATCTATAGAGGGAAAAACGGATTTATTTTTGTATAAGTAATGTACAAAATTAATCAGTTTTGGTAGAATTTTCTATAATTTTAACCGACTCCAAGAACCCTCTATTGTTCTCAATTCAACTTTTACTTGTATGTATATTTGTTATGCGATTGCATGGCTAATTACATACCGATTTTGATTATTGTTTTATGAAAAAGTAGGTCATGATTTTGAAGTAGTTTCATATTAATTATATTATAATCCGACTAGCAATTTTCGAGTTTTGCTGACTAATGCACAAATTTTTGTTCATGTTCTATGTTGGGTAGCTAAGATAAACAAAAATGTATGTATCATTAAATATATTTCAAAAAATACTAGTAGTAGGTAATATAATAAAATGTTTGTGGGACCATTTCGTAATCATTTGTTATCTTTAAAAAAACTAATTAGTTTAGGTAATAAATAAAATAAGGGACTTAGTGTGAAGATATGTATATGTTTATAAAAATTAGGTCCAATATTGTAAAATTGGTAATCACTTGATACAAATTAATTCTAGTGGTAAGTGTTCAGGCCCATGTCAAATAATAAATGCGAACTACTTATACAAGTAGAAATGAAAACGCGACTAATAATTTACTAGAATAGACCTTTTGATTAAACTACTATGATTTTATTGATTACTAGATCAGAAATAATGCCTCGTGCTATTTTCATACGTTTGTTATCAACCCTGGATACCCTTTAATCATATTTGCTTCGACACTCTAATAGTCTGAGAACTCTCCTATAAATTAGAACTTTTATGAATAGACTAGCTTTCATATATACTTTAACATTTTTATACTTAGAGTTTTCATACAGTTTAACGCACACAAACAAATGCTTATTACCGTAATACCTACAAGTAAACAAATAAAGGCCACTATTTAAAAAAACCGGCCAAGTGCGAGTCGGGGTCGCCCGCAAAGGATTCCGTGCATACATCTATTTATTAAAAATTGCATTTCTTATTCCTATACAAAATTTACTTAAATAATTTATATTTACTTTATTGTTATTTAATCATTTATTTTGAAAGTTAATATACAACTACATATTCTGTAAAAAATTGAAGTGACTACCTGTAACCGTTTTTAATATTGAGCAAAAAAATACACCCCTTAACATATATATTTTTTAATTTTTAACATTTGTAGTTATATAGCGGCAACGGAAATTCAACATTTGTGAAAATTTTAGCTTCCTTATTATTACGGTTTATGAAATACAGCTTGGAGACAGACAAACAGTCAGCGGAGGCTTAGTAATAGGGTCCGTTTTTACTCTTTGGTTACGGAACCCTAAAAACAAAAAAAATGTTATCCTTAGGAAAAGTTTTTATACAACCTCAAAACAAATTCGTTCCGGAAAGCTGTCTCTAGGCGGAAAAACCGACGAGAAACCTCACTGTTGCTCTTTTCAATACTGATACTTTATTACTTATAAAATATCATACGATAAATAAACATCCTTTGACAAATTACCCAAAATGTACCTTACTTGAAAATAAGCAGTGGTAATTAATTAGTAATATTATTATTCCATGAAGTAACTAGCTGCTCCGGCGAACTGCGTTCCACCCGTTCAGTTTGTATGGGAAAAATTAATTTTTTCCCCTAGTTTTATCACGGACAAACGGGAAAAATATGCCACGTACGGTTCTAGGATACGTCCCTATTACTTTTCAGCCAAATTGGTTTTAGCCGTTCTTGAGTTATTCATAGTATAACTAAAACGCCTTTGTTATATTATATACAGACTAGCTGTTCCAGCGTACGTTGTTCTACCCGTTCACTTTGCATGGAAACATTAAAATGTTGTTTTTCCTAGTTTCCTTACAAACGAACAAGATAAAAAGTATCCTATGTCTGTCTCGTGGTTCTAAGCTATGTCCCTATTAGTTTTCAGCCAAATCGGTTTAGCCGTTCTTGAGTAACAAATAGTATAACTAACTCAACTTTCTTTTAT
>NJDC01009921.1:38310-61717 GCA_002245475.1 Calephelis virginiensis
TTTCTTGTCAATAACCTCAATAACATATTTGTTGCGCCTAGTTTAAAAAAAAACATTTTTTTCAAGATTTATACCACCCCCCTCTAGGCTTTCAGCGCCCACAAGGGGGCGTTATCGCCCACTTTGGGAAAGGCTGGTCTATACTATGTAAAGGTTATCTCTCACCATGCATCGGGAGAACCGTGTTAACTATCTTACCGCATTAAATAACGTATGTTTTACTATTTATTTATGATATTATGATTTAGATTTTATATCGAAACTATGGTGCATTTTCAATTGATTTTTTTATGATATTATACACAAAAAAGCAGACGGATTTCCTGATGGTAATAAATTTACGCTGCCAGACGCCAAAGGTGGTAATGATGTGTTGCCAACCTGAGGCCGGGATGTTAGGCCTCGAACAAGTGTAAGTTGACCGGCTACCTTACCCTCCAAAACAGAACAAGTCAACAGCAAGCATTGACATGGCGGCAGGAATAGATAAGGCTGTTCCAATCCGGGCGAGTTGTTACAAAACTCTACCACCTAGTAGGATGACACGGTGTTAGTGATGGTTAGCCTATGCTCGCCTTTACGAGCTGCCTGCCTGCATTGGAGCCCTGACCAACACGGGGAAAAACGGCTACTTTTGACGCATTTAAAATTTTACATATTCAACCAATAACATTACAAAATAACAAACATATTCCCAACAAAGAATTGAAACGTTAATTTGGTCTCTCGGAGCCAATATTGTAAAAATATTTATAGTGAGTCGGATAATCATACTGTCGATTTTATTATACGACCTCACTTTATAACCACGCTATTATTTTTAAGAGTGACCAGAGCAGAGATTTGAGCTCTCTTTCACACGTGTTTCGGATGGGTTTGACTGTGGTACATTTTATGAGCGATTAGTTTTTGAAGTGAAAGCTTCTTAAGCGACGTTATGCATTTTATGTAATGGGTAAAACTATTAAACTCGCGTCAGGTCAGGTGACGTGATCGAAAGTTTGTAAGATGGAGGAAGAGTAAAACCATTGCATGTTGTCGCAGCATTTTATTCTGTGATTTTCGTTTCGCTGGTCGAGCTGTGAGGTAGTTATTTTGTATGTGATGTGAGGTGAGCTATGAGAGATTTATATTTTTTTATGTTCTGAAACAAAATATATTAAGTACTCTATTTTACCAAATAAATTATGATACTGGTTATTAAAGCAATTCTTTCAAAACCACCCTCTAACCATTCGAAAATATCAAAAATACGTAACGTTAATATTAAAATTTTCAGTCGTGTCAACACTCCGGAGGGCAACTCAATAATGATTGGATATGTTACATTTCATACCATATTTTGTTGAACGCCTCTGTAGTCTAATGATCCGATGTTGAACTTAACTTCAAACTTGGCTTGGACTTCCAGGTTGGGCAAAAATGTTGATTCCTCAGTTTTCTAATAAAAACCCAATTTTCCACTAACTTTACCGAACAAGTTATTTAAACCCGTTTTAACTTTTAAAATACTTACATGTCAAATATTTCAGTTTTAAATGTATATAATGTGTGTGTGTATGTATGTGTGTGTGTGTGTGTGTGTGTGTGTGTGTGTGTTTGATGCGTATCCTAGAACAGCAGAAGAGAAATTTGAGCTTAAGATTATTTTTTTTTTGGGGGGTGCATAAAACTAGTTCATTATATGAGTTGTCATCCGACATTCTACAGGGACGCGTTATAAACCTAAATAAATAAAATCGCATATCGTTAATAATTTCAGGTTATGCGATTACATTTTGCAGTACAGAAGTTAAAGATATAAAACTCTTAGCATCAGTGATACAATCTATTTTTATCCTGATCCAATCCTGAATGTGTAAGAACATTTGAACGAATAGATTGTTTTGTTTTTTATAATTTATTACACACATACGTACATATCTTCTCTACGAATACCTATGGGAGATAGGCTAAGATCATCACATTCTTTTTCTGTTTTTGGGCTTCATCATGTATTCTAATCATAAAAATTCAATTCATTAATTTGCATTTAATATCATGAACGTGAAAGTTTGTCTATTGGGATTATTGAGTTTACGGTATCATGCCCATCATCTTAATGCATAGCGATCTAAAACTGTACGATTTCAAAGACATTTATTACCTCGCACAACGCCTTTGTGGAATTAGTTACTAAGGGTGGTATCTCCAAACGAATATAACTTAGGAACCGTCAAGAAGAATGAGTACACTCAAAAGAGTGTACTCATTCTTTAAAGGCCGGCAACGTATTTATGATACTCCTGGTATTGCGGATGTCTTTGGGTGGTGGTGATCACTTTCCATCAGGGGACTACTTGCTTGTTTGCCTCCTCTTGTATATACACATATACATATATAAAACACACAAAACTAAGCTTATAAATATTTAAAGATCCGAGATGAAACACTATGTTTCATTGTCAAAATATACACACACACACACTTGTCGAAATAATAGTAACACCTACCTGACACGACTGGAAGTTTGTATGGAGAATCAATTTTAAAATCATTTAGTTTTAACATTTAAATTAGGAAAAATAATAAAGACGACAATTTAACTTTTTCCATACTAATCGTGTCATGATTAGACAGGTTGAACAAAGTTTGCCGAGTCAGCAGGTAATTAATGAAAAAAAAATAACTTTAATCTTCGCTAAAAATGCACCCGCATTTTAATACAAATCAATACTAATTGAAATAATCTCAGACAAAAATGTTTAAAATTTGAAAATATCTCCCCGCTTAAAGTTTATAACATACACCAAACAAATCGACGCACGCGCTGTAGCTCTTGTCCCGGGTAGCAAAAACCTCTGACTTGCGAATAACCAATTTTTTTCCTTCAGCTAATTACGTCCAAAGCAAAGTTTTGGCAAGCTTGTGACAGTAAACAGTAAAAGATCGCTTAAACCGTACACAAGTTTACTCAATTAGTAGTATCGTTATCCGTTTTCTTCTGTTTATACAATTTACTTTTGTGTCTTTTGTGTAACGACATTTCACTTCAACATTTTAATATACGGATCTGTTAGTTTACGTAACTAGTTACGTAACTTAGTTGGTTCTGTAAATAATGATGACTAGAATCGAGATGAGTCTAAAATTCACATTCGTTTTATGCGATTTATGTGAATGGTTTCCCCGAAACGACCGAGCAATTTTTTGAGCAACAGGGAAATGGGGAAATGGGAGTCACTTAAGCGATAGTTAAAATAACGAAAAAGTATGTTGTGCTACATTTATCAAAGTGATTTGCTAACATGCTCTAACTAATCGTCTATCAGTATCAATTTTTTTTTCATTTGGAATCATACTTTGGGCATAATTGAAGTTTTTAAAAATGTCTGCCTTGACCCCCATTTTCCTGACATGCGGGTAATTGTAGTCAGCCTGTAGGGCAATGAGGGTCAAGGTTACAATTCTCATATTCAGCAACTGTCGCACGTGTAGCCCTCAGGAGAATCCCATCCTGTGCAGTCTGCGTGAGCCCACAGTCAGCAGGGTATGCATCGGTACCACATTTCAATGTTACGGCCAAATTCGGAGCAGATCAAACAGACTAATTTCAGACTCAATGGAAGAGTTTAAATCTTGCAGTACAGGTCTTTAAGTCTTGTTAACAGATTTCTGTTGTGCAAGACGTTTCTTGCTTACTACCATAGCTAGTCCTTTTACTGTCGCTGATTTTTTAATGGGATTTGCTGACTCCCATTGCCCGATAATAGGTTTTTCGTTAAAAAAATCAAATGTATGTAATAAGGTTAAACATTTACTAAAAATCTTTTATGATATGATTGTTACATACTTTATACAAAATTCATAAAATTGCTTCAAAACAGTTACTTTGTTTAATTCGTCCAAACGTAAAATTATATCAAAAATGCGGAAAAACATGTCGCTATCTTCTTTCGTGAACTTGATGAGCGAACTGAATGACCATGCGGCGGCGGAAGAGGGGTGGTACGATTGGCTATTTTCGCCACTGTTTGTCTTTCGACGAGTTTTTGTTTTCTAGATATGGTAGTGACCACCATTGCCCGCTGACTACCATTACCCGGTTCTCCCTACCACCAGTAGTCTTATTGGCACTGCTATCATTTTTAACCAGTGCTAGTCCGTTACTACACTTACTTACTTACTTACTTAATTATAATCAGCTGCTGTCTTATCTGCAACTTGTAAGAGGTGAGTAAAGGAGAAACGGGTCATTGCCAACAAAAGCACTAGTGATAGAGTGCTGTTCAGAAATTTACCTGTACAGGGTTTTACCGCCTTTCCTATTCCTGGTACAATGTCACGTTCCAGTGGGTAATCTATCCGGTAGACTTGCACACCCCCGGCTACAGAACAGCGACGCACATACAAATTCTATGGCGTTTACAGAAAGTGGTTATATCTTACCATCTTAGGCGTCCTTAGGGTTCGCTATCTTGTATCATAAAAAAATCGTGTTTACATATTTTAATATCAAAAACATTATCAGCAACGGGCAAAAGGGTTGCTAATTAAGGTTACTTTATTATTTTACTAGTGCATTCATAACTAGGGTGTAAGCTGCTGAGAGGCAACTCGCAAGAGTTGGTACCACTGATTTATGTATTCCTATCACCTTGGCGTCAGTACTAGCAATTGTTTTATTCCATGCTGGAGAGTATCTAGTTGTTAGATACACGTTGTCCAAAATTTCAGCTATTACATGGCGACGTACCAGTAGCTATGTACTTACTCGTCGCTTATCTTCTTTTAATACTAACTAACACCGTCAGCTACCAATAACTGAGGAAACCTAATGACAAAATCATTTTTTTCGTTATCGTATGTCAATACATTATATACATATTATAATAATAAAACGCGAAGCAATGTAAATATGAAATTTGGCACACTTATAGTTTCTGTGTAGGAGAAGTGCAAAATGCTAAAGAATTAAAAGCGACGATCAGTTACATTATCAATTATAAATTAAAAAATGTTGGACTGGATGGAAAAATAGGATTTTATGTGTATAAGCCAACTTCTGTAGTAGGAAAAATCATACTTCACTAGTAATACATCGTTTAGTGACGCTTTCAATTATGTATTTTCAGATACTCGTAAATTTATCACACGCATTGCAACTCGCGTGGTCGAATATTTTACGTTTTTGATTACTCGAATGTTTTTTGTTTACGTATTTGCTGATATGAAAGAAAGAAAGAAGAAAAAAAAATATTTATTTGCGGAATATGTGTGTAAATGAGATGTTACAAAAATATTAAAGTAAGTATATCAACATATTCTACCTTTTTTTTGGTGTGCAAATATTTTAACATTTATAAAAATATTATTTAATTACATGAAAAAAAATCTTCCGAAATCGAACACACGTTCTACTACTTTATCTAGTGATCGTTCTTTCTTATCTGCCTCTTTTGTTATTCTTGATCGCCTCTGTGGTCTAGCGGTCCGGGTGTTGGACTTGACTGCATGAGGTCCCGGGTTCGAATCCCGGGTCGACCAACAAAAAGAAAATTGGATTTTTCCAATTTTCTAATAAAAAAAAATGTTGGTCGGGATTGGAAATTTGCCGGTTGGCGCGATAGGCTTGCCACCTATCACATTGTGGGACTTAGTGTCTTCGGCTAGTCGTGGGTGCCTTGGTTGTACCTCTGCCTACCTTTTCGGGGATATGGGCGTGAAGATACTCTTTTTTTTCTTTCTTATCCTAGAACGAGCAGTTTGCAAAAGCTTTACCGTTCTTTCTCGGTTGTTTGCAAATATTAATAAATCTAAGGTGGTTACATACATGGTTACATACGCAATCATACAAACAAACGAAAAAAATTTAAAGCATGAAGGTCAACTTTCTACTTGCCAAGGAGTTCATTGTCAAAAATACTGCGATTTCGAGTAAATGGAGAATCCTACGTCGTCAGAGTCTACTTTGTTATTCGAGATCATAAGCAAGAAAACTTACTTCCCTATGCAAGAGGTTAATAATAGGATTCTTTCCTTAAAATAATAGTAGCGGCCCGGTACGGCTTTGCTACGTATAAACTGAAATATTAAAAAAAAATATTGAAACATCAAATTCATTTATTCAAGCAATTTTTTTTATTATTTGTTAGGTATTTTAAAACTCAATCCAAAACATTTAGGTAAACAATATTGTTTGTTTTTTCATTTTGAGCATGAACAAATAAACGGCTGGGGTTACCGACTCTGGAACAGACAACATATTATGACCGCATGAATGACATGACATATTATAATCGCACGAGTCATTCATGCGGTCATAATATGTTTACACAACAAAACAAAAAAAGAAAAAAAACAACTGAAAAATACCCATTAACAAAATGATCTGCCATTTATTAAATTAATTTGTTACAAAAAAATTGATAAAAAAAAGAACTGCTGGTCCGATTTTACGTAAACTTCACATAAACCATCTACGATATAGTCCAAACAAACGCTAAGCATTTGGTTTGGATAGGTGAGCCTGTTCTTCTTATAAAATTACAATGAAAAGTGGCATTGATTTTTATATATATTGATATGAAGGAAAGAATCCTATTACCTAAGGATCCTATCCTATTCTGCCATTTGCACTTTCACAGTTTTATAAGAAATGTGAACACCTCGACTGAGCAGTATACACAGTTGTCTCACAAATGACTATTGGGAATCGAAACCGAGCATCGTCGATAATCAATGTGGTTAGACCCGCAACAGTTTCACCAGTAAAACGGCGGATTTGATGAGGCGATTATGAAAGATCGATAGGTCTGTGCTCAATTTCCATTTTTACCTTCACGTGGGTAAAGGCAATGCCTTATTATGGTTTAGTACAGCGATCGGCAACCCGCGGCGGACGTCTTACTGGCGGCCCGTGAATGTCTGCCTATTTAATTTTTTTCTATGGGACATGGCCAATTATACGAAGGTATATTCGGCTTCTAGAGTAAGTATTACAAGTGTGGCCCAACTTTAGTTTATTTTGTTGCCTTGTGGCCCCTTGTGACTATTTGCCTGCCAAAAGGTTGCCGACCGCTGGTTTAGTATATCCGAAATTAGAATTTGACAATAAGTACGACTGAGAATGGAGTCGGTGTAAATAGGAATACTAATTTTAAAATAGCACTGTAGAATCTATACTTGTTATCGTTGGCACTTGGTGGAATTCAATTTAGACACACTTTTTAAGAAAAGCGCTTGTACTTTTCCACTATACTTTTTATTTAACACTTTATGTTATGCCATAGCCAACCAGTTTTACTTTTTACAGAATCATCAGGGCTTTATAACTAAAGCTAAATAAGTCTGTTTCAATTTAACGTTCAGTATTTGGTTGTAAGTGTCGGCCTTCGTTGACTACGAAGTCAGTAACTTACAACTAACCGTCCGTTTCCAACCCTAGTTAGTCAGGAGAAGAAACGGCAAAACAAACTTACCGGCAAATATGATTTCTTTTATCAAGTTAAGTTTATAATTATTAATATATTTCGCCTCTGTGGTCTAGCGGTCTGGGTGTTGGACTTGACTGCAAGAGGTCCCGGGTTCGAATCCCGGGTCGGCCAACAAAAAGAAAATTGGATTTATCCAATTTTCTAATACAAAATTGTTGGTCGGGATTGGAATTGTGCCCGGTTGGCGATAGGCTTGCTACCTATCACATTGTGGGACTTAGTATCTTCGGCTAGTCGTGGGTGCCTTGGTTGTACCTCTGCCTACCTCTTCGGGGATATGGGCGTGAAGATACTCTATATTTTATTTTACTATAAATATTAAGTTTTTGATTACGCACATGCAGTTTCTCACTATTTCTATAATGTGTAATCGGCTATGTGACCTAGCGGTCCAAGTGTTGGACTTGACTTCATGAGGTCCCAGGATCGATCCCCGGATCGAATAACAAAAATAAAATGTTGTATTTTCAATTTTCAAATAACAAAAAATGTTGTTCGGGATTAGATATGTGCCCGGTTGGCGATAAGCTTGCCACCTATCACATTGTAGGACCTAGTGTCTACGTCTAGTCATGGGTGCCCTGGTTGTGCCTCTGCCTACGCCTTCGGGGATATGGGCGTGAAGATGCTAGTGTGACTTCTATGTAATACTTCAGCGCATGCTTAAAAACAAGTTTGTTTGCATTTGCAAAATAGTTTTCATGACTGTTGAATTAACTGTTTGATACATATATGTTTAAAAAAACGTAAACAATCCAGTGTACCAACTGCAGAAAAGATAAATTCTTCCGATTGAGAGCATAATACTAAGAAATCGTCGTAAGCTTCAAAATCTGAATGAAACTTTAGATAAGTAGTTGAAATTTAGTAAAAAGCCTAACATTTTATATTAGGAAACCAACTGGCTGCTTTATGATATATTCAAAAATTCTGCTAATGAAAGTTCTCGTATTTATTTATAGTCTCTTTCACGCTGTTCTCGGTACCCATTTCAGTATTATCCGGTACCAAAATGCTGCATGCGTTTCTTTTGACTACCTTCAACTGCAAATCTTCGACAAAGTGAAAATTTTGTTTAATGAGAATATATGTTATACAGAAAATAGCCCTATATACCAAAATTAGTTTAGATGTTTAGTTTTCCCGAGGAAAAACCTATTTATAAATTGTATAATAAAAATTAGTCTGTGTCATTCTCCAACCTCTTAATTATCTCTGCATAAATTATATTAATTTATGTTGAGTGCTAGAGTACTTACAGACTACGGAAAGAAAAAAATGTAGTTCAGTGTTCAATAGTTTTTAAGTTGCAAACTAAAATTTTAACTCGCCGTCATCAAGTTGGTATTAAAAAATCGATATAAGACTAAAAATCTACTCACCCTACAAAGTATTAAACCTTATCTGGGACACCAAAACCCTGTACAAAATCATGGGATTATAGCTTAAAACATTTTCAACTTTAACAAAGGTAATAAATATTGAATAAATAATCACTTCTACTCTACTCACTAATTGCTTACTAAAATAATTATTCAAGGTCATTAATATACTCGTAATATATGACACGTTTATTTGATAAAAATTGAAAACACACGACTTGTTATTTTTAACGGAGCAGGCGCGTGACTTGAATTTATTTGTGTAAAATTTAATAAGTATTTTGACATAGAAACTCTCGCATGAATGAAACATAAAATCGTTACTACGAAATGATGTCCCCGTGTTTTTCACTCTTACACTTTAACATGCTGTATTCAATTTAACAGTAGCAAAATTGTAAATACCGGTTCCAATTTTATTACTATGTTATCGAAATAAACAACAATAATATGTATTATTAAGTAAACTTAATAAATTTAGACCACATTTTTAACGTATGGAAATCCCTCATGGATACCCTCCACTTTCCCCTTCGCCAGATACTGAGGCTGTGGGGACGCATTAGCACACTTCCACTACCCCGGCGGCGTAGAATCTTGTGATCCCCGTCGCGCATCTCCTCTCAATAGGGGGCCACATATCGTCAGAAGTGCTGTACGATGGCTGCTGCAAATCCATCACGACCAGTGGGCAAGATGGAATGTCCAACCTCCTCCTCCGCGGGCTTAGCACCGCCATCCTACTCCTTGTGTCCCCTCTGGCCGGAGAGGGCTACTGAGGAGCAGCCTTCCTGGTCTAATTATTTCGCCGGGGTCCCACCTTGACCCTGGTTACTCAGTGCCCTCGCCAAGACAAGGCTTGAAATCTTGGTTTTAAATCTATATGTTACCATCTTATTACATTTTCTAATTTTTTTCTAAAAAAACTATTGGTTAAGATAGTTAAATAAGGTGACATATTTTGAGTTTTATTTAATAATTCAAATTTTCAATTCAAACATTTAAATTATGTACATTTTCAAAATTTTACTTTTAATTACTTTTATTTCGTATTAGTTTTACATTAACTAAGATTACATTATATAACATTTAACTAGCAGTCAGATAGTTTATTAAAGAGTAAATTTATAGCTGTGTGTTTTCATATCATAACGTTGACCTGAAATTTAACCTGTTTTTATCTATTACAAAATATATTTGTCACATAGTAAGATAATTCAAAGCTTGTCATCGGTAAAAGAGAAGTTATGTATTTAAATCAGTTGTCATCTAGCTATTTATGTGCCTATCAAAATTAATTTTTTTTCGTCCACGTGTCGATAAACGTAAATATTTTGTTCAATTAAAATCTATTTTCCTTAGCGGTAGCAATTTTCAAAAAAACTCGAATTTTAAAACACTTTTTAAGCGAGAAGATACAAATGAATTATTTTACTGGCGTACCTAATTAGATCACCAATTAGTTAAACAGTCATAATGAGTACCCCATATATACATAACATATATAATGATAGTGGGTAAAAATCCTAAATTTGAAATTAAAATAAAAAATCATAATGTTAATTACCTACAAATTGTTTCCATTAAGTAAATAGTGTTTTTATTAAATATGTTCCGTCCTTGACGAATTTCCAAACTATTTTAAATAACATTGTACCTAATAAACAAAAACAATTTTAGACTTTTTTCTATTTATTTAGTAGAGGGCATTGTTGGCATGACGATGCACAGTGTTTTTTTCGACCAAAAAAGTGACATCGTGAGTTTTAAGCGTAAAGCCATCGGCTGTTCTGTTTGAAATGTTAGAGTAGAACTCCCAGATCTCAATCTCTAATGTGACTGTTTTGTTAATAAGTATAAACTAGGGCCAAGCAGTGTACTTTCGGACGTGTGATGTGAGGCCTTACTGCGCTATACTAGCTAGCGTCTCCGTAAATTATTTGCATATAAACTAAGAACAGCAACTCTAATGGTAACTAAGAGAACTAAATTATATGACCAAAGAGCTATAAATTTCGATAGGGAAACTACCGAACATAATCTATAGCAAGTTGTAGTAAAGGCCATAAAGACTGAAGGCCATTTGTTTTCTTGAATTAAAAGTTATTAAGGCCTTATTTCACCGATCATATAGAAAACCGACTTTAGTAAAACTTTAGTAAAACAAATATTGGTTGTGATTCCGTTGATAAACTACTGCAAGTATATTATTTTTATTATTATTTATAATTGACTAGTAGTATCTTCACGCCCATATCTCCGAAGTGGTAGGCAGAGGCACAACCAGGGCACTCACATTTAGCCGAAGACTCTAAGTCCTACAGTGGGATAGGTGGCAAGCCTATCGCCAAACCGGGCACACATCCAATTACTAGCAACATTTTTTTTATCAAAAAATTTTAAGAACCGTATTTTCTTTTTATTGCCCGACCCGAGATTCAAACCCGGGGCCTCATGAAATCAAGTCAAACATCTGAAACGCTAGACCACAGAGGCGACAAAAATTTTATCTCCATCGCCTGAAAGTTTACTCATCACGTAAAATATTTGTATAAAATAGTTTAATAATAAAATATTTACAACAACAAAAGTTCCTTTGACAACAAAATTGACATAATTAACTGAAAATTACTCTTGTCAATTGATTAAACGCGTTTTCACGTTAACCACGTTTGAATTTGACGGTAAAATCTAGCCTAAGTTTTATAAAAAGCAGTAATCGAATTAACTCTAATTTTGTTATTTTACAGCACTTGTCTGTCAAAATGGCTTTATACCTTTTAATTTACCAGAGCCCTTACCATGATTTGGTATAGATAACGTTTGGCAAGTTGCGTGTCCCCCAAGGGTCCAAGCCTTGTCGAGCGGAAACAGGGTGGTGTACCACATGGCTGCGTTAAGGCCCATGGAGAAGGGGGGTGGGCTTACTATCTTGCCCATCCGGTCGAGATGGGTTGCGACAGGTATAGGAGTGCCTGTCGCCACTTAAACACCGAAGACCACCACTCCTGACGATATGCAACCCCCTGTTGAGCGAGTATAGTGAACTTGGCAAGACTTAAACTCATGGTAAGGGCCAACAATGAAATAGTGTCCGTAGATTACTTGATGTAATGCATAGTATTTTCTCTATACCGTTAATAATTATATCCATAACTTGTTTGAGGAAAACTGACATTGTTGTGAAAAAGCTTTACAATTCAATGTGTTAATATCTTCTGATACTTTTGTTTAATAACACCTTCTCCCTTAGCAATTGTAAAGAGATTGTTCATATTGGTAGGCTGCGACATCTTTTGGAAGGATGCGCGTGTTTGGAAATATTTAAATCTGAATTCTCAACTTCTTTTTATATTCTAAAACTTGAACTATACATGGAAAAAAAGAGCGACAGCAACAAAAGCGACGACCTATAGTTTAATAGCTTTTAAATTTTTAATATTATTCAAATAGTGGCCTGTGTAGCTACAACTACAAAGGCCAGCTATCAAAATAGTTTTTAAGGAAATAATATTACAGCCTCCAATATAAGATAATATTTAAGATCTTATCTCACTGGAAGTAAAGTGGTAGCTTAACTAGGGGTACGTATGTGTTTTATGACGACTCTCCTGGTGGTAAGAAACAACGGTAGCCTATAGATACCGTACATGATAAGGGTGTGTCAATGTACTGTATCCAAGATGTTAGGTCTATTGTGCAAGTATACCTAGCCTGTAACCTGGTAAGGCAATGGATCTCTACCCGGGCAAGTTGCTGAGCAAGCAAGCAAACTAGGTCAATAAAATGACTCATCACCAACAAGACCTCTGATGGTACGCTGATGAATAGTGCTGTGCAGCAACTTGCTCGTATAGGGATCCACCACCTTCCCTATTCCTGCCACCATAATGGCTCTTTTGTGTTACAATCCCGAGGGTAGGGCAACTGGTAGGCCTAACAACCCAGCCACAGGTCAGCAATGCATCTATGACATCTATAGTGTTTATAAGTTATCTTACATTCACTGACCTACCACATAAAAAAAAACTATTCTAGGAGTAACTTGGAAAGACACGTTAAACAATCAAGATTTCCTCTCTCAGACACAATCCAAATGTACCACTGCAACTTTAAAGGAAATATCGTTTTGTTGGCTTAACCATGTCTTTAGGATGTGTCCAGAGAGTCTATCTCAGCAGATTTAGCTGGAGCGAATCGCCAATGTAAAGACAGCGATAGGTCGTAAATGCAATGTTAAGCTTAACATTATGGAAAGCGTCAGCATCAGTACGGACAACTAAGAAAAATACCAGCATCAAAGCGAAGTGGCAACTTTTAGTTCATGGTGGTATAAAGCTGCGCTGCCTGGCTAGATCACCTACAATAAAAAGGCTTTAAAGTACCTATGCCCTGCCTCCATTAGACTCACAATACACGTATGACAAGTGTGGAAAGAACTATGGCATACTTACACATTAGGTTTGACATGTTTGACATTCCACCGAACTTCTTATCAAAAAGTATATAAATACTACGTAATAAAAGGCGGGACTTTTATAGATACATAGCAAACCCGAATTTGTATAAAGTTTACTTGAAAAAGTATAACCCGTATAATTTGAAAGTAAGTCTAAAGGCATTCAGATATAAGGCAACTAGTGTCATATGATTTGGGCGAATAAAAAACATAGCAAACTTTTTTTTTTATTTTTTGATATAAAAGTTGCGTCAAACTGCTTCTTACCGTCTTATTAATAAACACAGACTAACGAAGAAGTAATATTAAGTTAATCGTAATTAAAGTTAATCGCCTCTGTGGTCTAGAGGTTCAGTTCAGTTGGTCTTGACTGCATAGGGTCCCGGGTTCAAATCCCATGGTCGAGCAACAAAAAGAAAAATGGGTTTTCCAATTTTCTATCACATTGTGCTTGCCACCTGTCACATTGTGGGACTTAGTATATTCGGCTAGTTGTGGGTGCCCTGGTTGTACCTCTGTTTACCTCTTCGGGGATATGGGCGTGAAGATAATTTAATATTAAGTTATAGTTATAGGCCGTATCACATTGTAATATAGACTTTAATAACAAGTTAAACCTTGGAATATTTTACTCCGTGTTTAAGACGTTTAGTGTTTATAGGCCACGGTTATCTTACACTACCAAAGGATTCCTTATTAATCAACCTGTCCCTAAAAACTAAATTTCATTGAAGACTTCGTCTAACGACTAAAAATTTTATTCAAATTTAATTTTAGGAGTTTACATTGTTTTTATTTCTACTAATAATAGTTGTTACTTTTTACTCCTTAATCAATTCAACACAATAACCTAGATAGACTAGAACCTTCACTTAGCCTAGAACTTCTTAAGAGCCATACTTGAGTTCTCTTCGTCTTGCGTTTGATATTAGGTGTATAATCTTGTTTGCAGCAAATTGTAACAATAAAAATTCGAAAAAGAGCAGTTTATCATATAAATTTGTTACTTTTAAATGAATGGATAAAAACGAATGAATTACACAAATAAGAAAAATCGTTGGTGAAACAAATGAACATAATAAAATGAAATCATCAGCAGATAATTACGTTCTAACTTGTCTATTCTTCAAATACTTTGCATTAGCCCTAAAGAACAGGTCCAAGAATGAAAACCTGTCATTATAGGGCCTCGTTCCAGCAGTTAGTTTAAAATTTATATCCACATAATTAAGCTTGTCTACGTTAATTGTTAGCCATTTAATTGACATCAATTCAGTCGTCGCTGGCGTTGGATCTCTGAAAAATTCACTAAAGTTAATATGTCTTATGAGGTTTCAAAATTAATTTGATAATACGATTTGCTTCTATTTTTATTATTCGAATTAGCTAGAATAACTTTCTGCTTAAAAAAATGTTTTTGGAAAAAAGCATAGAAAAGTTTGGGACAAAACTATGGTTGTTTACCTATTTCTCTTGCAATTTTCCCACTTTTCTAACAAGAACCTTGTTTGCGCCGTAACGAACAGTAGGGCTACTCTTGAACCTCGATTTCGTGCAAATTGGAAATTGGAATCGTATCTGTCATTTTAGGTGCTCTTGAACACAGTACTAGCAAACTATTAATATTTACTAGTGGTCTCCCATTGGTCGAAATCGACCATAATAAATTTTAACGCCATCTTCATTTTTCAAGACTAACTACTTTGTTTCGACACTTTTTAGTGCGCCATCTGTGATCTTTTACAGCTATCATCAATATATTTGTTTGTGTGTGTCAATTGTTTGTGGGACCTCAACTATCAACTGAATAAGTAAAACGTGAATTAAATGTGTCTTGAAGTTTATAATTTAAAATGTAATATTAATTACAAATAAACAAGGTACAGCTATACGCCGCATACGAATATTATACTCGTTGGAGGTACCATTTTATAAGATACAATTGAGCAGGATTTATTAGGGTGGCTCTGCTGTAGCGTATGACACTAAATTTTGGAGTTTACAAATCCGAGGAATAAAACATTAAGTATAAATGATCTAACTTACTTTCATAGTTTGGAACCTGAAATTTGCAGAAATATTGAATGTTTAGATCAGAGATTCCCAAACTTATTTCATGTAACGCCCACTTTGAAAATCAGTAATTTTGTAGCGCCCCCTCCTCGTTTTTTTCGTCAAAAACCTCAATAATAACATATAAATGTCTCGCCTGGACTTCAATAAAACCATTTTTTCATGTTTGCTTCCCGCCCCTCTCTAGGCTTCCAGCGCCCACAAGGGGGCGATAGCGCCCACTTTGAGGCGGATTTCCTGATGGTAAGAAATTCCCGCCGCCTAGAGACTTCAAAGGTGGTAATAGTGTGTTGCAAACCGGAGGCCGGGATATTAGGCCTCGTGCAAAAGTAAGTTTACCGGCTACCTTACCCCCCGAACGGGGGGTTATGATTACATTATAATATTACTAGACGTTACTTTTGGCTACGCTCACTCTCTACGGCCGTAGAAGAGGTACCAAACCTACTCAGAGGTTATGTGACGACTGCAACCGCGAATTATTGAATTAACTTTTCAACTGGTTCTCGTTTTAATGTATATTTAAATATATGAATGAAATTGTAAAATATTTAACCCCGGACACTACTTTCATAGATGTAAAGAACCATCACGTCAGCTTTTAAACAAAAAAGTGATACACCCTCTCAAAATTATGATGACACAGACAAGTAGACACACACATACATGTCACGTCAACGTCATAGTTTTCCTGTGTTGGCCCGGGCTTTTTTGCAGAATAGATCATCTGCCTTTCGGCCAGGCAGCTCGTAAAAGGCGAGCATATGCTTACCGTCACTAACACCGGAACATCTGACTAGGTGGTAAAGTTTCACAGTGACACTCCTGGATTGATACCACCGCCTAATCTAAACCTACCGCCATAACGTCAGTGCTGCCCTGTCAGTTCTGATACGGAGGTTAAGGTATCCGGTAAACTTAATTTGCTCGAGGCATAACATCCCGGCCTGAGGTTGAGAACGCACCATTACCACCTTTGATGTCTCTTGGCGGCGTGAATTTTTTACCATGCATTTTTTGAATTTGATTGTAATTGATTGTATGAATGCCATTCATTAACATAAAAAAAACTTATTTTTCCGTTGTGGATAAAATACTCCATCTTTCTAACTATATCTACGCATAGAAATCTTATAGCATTGCTACATCGCGTCATTACAGAAGTTATGTCTGAGTCATAATGTATATGTCGGCGCAACCACATTAGTTCATCTGAAAAACCAGAATAATTAAGTTAAATAATTTGATTGATGTCCTCAATAATTAGTTGGTAAACCACCAGTTGATTAATTTGAGTTTATTACGATGTGAAATTAAGGTTATCATTGTTATTTCAATACTTAGCCTAACGACTTGTAAACATGTGCACGTGCGCCGAGCCCTATAAATACGGCCGCACTGTAGGCGATAAGGCAAAGGCGTTAAAGCCCGGTGAAGTTGTTAAAACCGCGAGGTTGACAACACATTAGTCATTCCAAAAAAAAAAAAAGGCGATAAGGCATTCACGATTCACACGTTGGTCGCCGCACCAAAGAGAATATAATCACTACGTTGGCACGGCACTTGGTACATTACTTCATTCATTAAGAAAATCATACCAACCTTCACGAAAAATATTTGCTGCCACCATTACATTGCAAATAGTGATGTAACTGACAGCGAGAGATGTTATCGAAAAAAAAATGATAACTAGTGTTGTTGCAACATATCGATATCGATATTTTTTATGTAGCCAGCAATGACATTTATATATACGTTATTTACTTAATATTAATGAGTGCTTTAAATAAAAAACGAATGAGGTTTAATAAATTTAAATTTATTAGAAATACAACAACTTTATATCAAATAAATCTATGAAAATGGTGATTTCGCAATACTAACACATTACATTACCAACACACTTTTGATATGATTTCTTGCTAACCATAATTTATAACTAAATTGAGTCCTGTCACTAAAACGGAATAACTAAATGGTTTTCTTGTCACTGAAATGGAGTCTATATCTCAAAAACTTATTCACTTTACTCTCACACAATAGTACGATTCCAAAGGTTACGTTACGCCGAATTGAAGGAGAACACGACGATGTAGGTAATATCTGAACGCAAAAGGTAATTAATGTAAACTTTACATTAACAAAAGTAAGATGAAATACTCTAGCAATATGGCCGACATAAGTTTTGTTTTACTTGACGTTTGGCAGCGGTGTCAAAAGTGTCATATTAGTAGTAATACCAACATAAAAATTAAACACGTTATTATGTTGGTAAAGTATTTATAACTCACAAATAAAAATTGAACCACGACGATGCCGGAAATTCATGCTCTTCAAAGTTCAAGATAATCTGGTCAAATCCAATGTATGAAAGTGACTACCCACTGTGCCGCACAGTACGGACCTTTCTGGGATGTCGTTATGCTGCCCGTTTAATAAACGGAGTTTAAAAGCGCTTGTGAAGTTTGTTTGAGTAGACCCAAAATGAGTCATCATCATGGAAACAACAATTGCTGACGCCACACTTTTTAAAAACACCACGGAGGTTCCTCCTTCGTCATATATTATAAAATAAAGTTGGGCCAAGAACGCTTATTGAGAGAAGTCTATTTAAAAACAACTTCAAAAAAAGGATGAGGTTATATATTTGACCCTTATATTTTACCACTTTTAACATTTTTTCCGTCATTTCTGAGCCATTGAGCCATTTTTTTTTTATTTAAAAAGACGTTCTTTCAAAGTCGTCTCATTGCCACCAAACTGCCACTAAATATATGAATCAAACATAAAACTTTCGCCAGATTATATGTTTGACTCCTATATTTTTTTGACGGGTAATATTTTTTAACTGTTCTTCCGAAGTGGTCTTACTGCAATCAAATTTTAATCTATTGGTGAAATCCCAGGGAAATGGATGACTGAATGAATGATGGATGAATTCTTAATTTTTGTCTATCTAACTCACTCACTTATTGAAATCGAAGTCAGTTTTTTGCAATTTTACTGCGCTTAAGCTATGTATCGACTAATAATAAAAAAAACACGTTTTACTCACCCATACTTAAAAAAGTTTGTCCACAACGTTGTTATCATATCAATAACTTTTTGATCTTCTGAAGGCGGTTTAATTTTTTCATATGATATGTCAAATAGATAACCAATTTCGTCAGCATGCACAGCAACAACATCGGTGAAGTTATTTCGCTTCTTCGCAAAATTTCTTCCACCACTGTATGAAAACACATAGTGGTAAACACTAGGAACCCCATTATCAAACATTTTTTTAGTACTTCTTTGTGCTGGAGAGTTAAAACCAAAATCAGATGCAAAATTTGCAATCTCCCAACTCATTTCCTGATTTATATCTTCATCGCCAATGTTAAAATGCCGTACAATGTCTTCCATTTCTTGGATTTTGTCTCCAAACTCAGAAACCTCATTTAGGTAATCGTGAAATATATACAAATTTGAATAAAAGTCTGGAGATTTGTTTACATATGATAACAAATTTTCATCGCTCTTATAACCTGCTAAGATTGGAGTGGTTTTAGCTTTAGGAATATCCAAGTTTTCTGGATATCTATTTCACAAGGTCATAGCGAAATAGATAAATCATTTGAAGCTCCAATCACAAGTTTAGGGTCTGTATTAGTTAGAAAAGTTAAGGCGGAGTAAATTTCATCAGTTACTAATCCCAATTTTTCTGCTAATCTTAAAGGTATTGTGCTATCAGACTCTCCTACTGCCCAAAAACCTGCAATGAGCCGCTCTGTATAATAGCTTTATCGAAAAGCTTTTCTTGTTTAGAGTAAACGTGGGATTCAACTGATGCTGCATCAGCACTTTCTCCTATTATAGTAATTTTGTTAACATCTCCTCCAAATGCAGCAATATTCTCTTTGATCCATCTTAGTGCCAGTAATTGAACCTTAAGTCCCTGATTTCCAGGAACCTCTGGTATGTCAAGACACATGAAACCATATGGACTTAATCTGTAATAAACTAGTATAGCATTACGTTGAACAAGGTATTTAGACCCATACAGATATCGTCCAGCAAATCCAATGGTAAATCCTCCACCATTAATCCATACAAGAACAGGTAACTTCTTCCTTGAAGTTGCTGAATTTGGCACAACTACAGTACAGTATTCTCCAACTACAGTATTCTCAAACTTTTCAACTTGAGTACATATCGCTGAATCATCATAAGCATCAAAAACTTCTTCAAATTGAGGGTTAGGTGTAGAAGCCTAGAAAAGTATCGGTATCAAATTATATGAAGACGAAACCTAATAAACTATGTAATTTATAGCATTTTTTGAAAGTAACGTAAGTATTTAGGCAATAAACTGTATAATGAATGGCTGTTGTTACAATGTATAAAAATACTATCATGGCTATTCATTTAGTAATGGTGCCTTAATTTGGTGACATAAAAACAGCAGTTCCACATACAGGGTCAAGTACAGTTTTCAAACCGCCCTTTTTCTATTCCAAAGTAGCCTTTGAAATGTACATACGAAATTTCAACAAAACCGATTTACTCGTTCAGGTGGAATTACATAACAAACACACGCACAAACTCATTGATTGCGATTTGGTGTGCTCTGTGGTGAATTTTTCGACAAGAATCGCGAGTTACGTGACAAGTGGGCTTATTTCCCGTGTTAGTCGTCTATACGTGATCCTATCGGGGTGATATAGTGGTGGTAACGCTAGAAAGGGTTGTCACAAGCGAAGGACGTGACAACGTCCACGAACAAGGACGTGACGTTGGATTGTTTCGCAAGCTCTAACTTTGGTCTAGTCGTAGTGGTGGAACGTGTCTGCTTGCCATATTTTGTCTCATTTTGAAATATTTCTCGAAACAAAAGGTCACGGGTTCAATGGAATTATTAAAATAAAGGCTTATTATATATCTATTATAATGGGATATAATATGATGGAGTAACTATTAAGAAAAAAAATCAGCGATAAAAAATATAATACAAAAACATTAGATATAATCAACATGGAGCAAAATGCTTTTAAGTGATAAATAGATATTATTAATCAACTAAGTTTCTTGTGTTTTTTACAATCTTGTCATAATTTTTTATAACAAAACAGAGATTAAAATACTACAATACCTTAATTTCTAACATTATTTTATAGCAATAAAAACATTTTAGTTCGTAGGTTAGATTAAACGTTTTAAGTTCAACGCTCAAATCTATTTAAAGCAATGATGAATTATAGGAAAAATATTCCATTCAGGTTACAGGATACCTTCTTGATGTTGAAGTATACTATTTGCACATATTTTAATAACAGCTAATAAGGTCTAGATATAGTTTACAAACACAAAAAAATATCAAGCACCTCAAACGACCTATGTTACAACATAAATTCTATATAAACCTTGTTTTATTTCCACTCTTATAACAATTAATGTATTCAAATAAAAACGTGTTTTTTTTATTTTTAAAATGCTTTTGAATTACATCGTAAAACCAATTTTAAAAATAAAAAAAAATCCGAAACTTTATAATGACATAAAGAATTCAAATATATGAATAAAATATACTAAAGCATTAAAAGTTTTAACATCGCTGATATTTTTACATAATATTTTATCGATATTATCTCAAGTGTGTAGTCGCTGACAATCAGTTTATATATGGTATGGTAACAAGTAGGTATGACACATGGTTGATCTCAACACAGTTTTGAAAATTCATTTAATTAAAAAAAAACTAGGTATATCGTATGTGATTTGTAGTTCAATGAATAAGTAAAAGGGTTATTTTATTTATAACATATTTATCTGGTCCTTATGGACCAACATTTTTGTAACTAGTCACGCTTCGTTTTTGCTTACAAAACCACAAATTCTGTTAGATGCCATTTCCTAGCGATTCTATCAAAACCTTTCTTTCTATAGATATTATCTTTCCACGGGTTTAGGGAATTTCAAATAATTTAAAATAGGTATTTTACATTTTAAACAAAATGAATTCTAAACATTTTTCGCCATATTAATAAACATAGACTAAGGTAGGAGTAAAGTTTAGTTGATATTATAGTCTGTATCCCATTGTTATATAGACTAGGTTGAACATTGGCATACTTTAGTCTATGTTTATTACTTCATAAGACGTTAATAATATTTAAGTTTAGTATTTCTTCTGAAAGTATAAGCAAAGACAATATTTATATTTACTAATCGCTGTTGTAAGTAAACATTGCAGATAGACTATTTTAGATAACTCTTGCTGATCTAGATGGCGCTAGATCGCTTTCAATAATGTTATGGTAAACCACTTGTCCGTTTGTTTCCTGTTCCGTAAAAAAGTAGCTAAATGCCAGTAGGACTTGCTTTTGAAGGATTTAATAGCAGTAAGTATAGATTATTGATCGATATATACTGTATTAATTTACTAGAAGTAGCAAAAGACCATATTTTTATTATTCACTAGCAAAATAACTTTGTTTTAGTAGTGTTTGTATAAAAAGTAAATTATATTTTCAGTTTTTGATCATATGCTCCATTTCAAAAATTTCAGGCTGTATTAGGCTATATTTAAGTAAATTCTACTATATTTATATTTTTATATGTAGAACGATTATATTTATTTCGTGTAATATTATAATATATTACGCTAAGTAGTTTTCTTGTTATAAATATGTTGTTATGTATTTATTATGATACCTAAAGTAAGGTTAAAATGTATTTGCAAATGCTAAGTGTTTTTCTATGCACCCCATTTAATTTAATTTAATTATTCTTTCATTGTCATGTAGCATTATGTCCACCTTTGTACACTACAGTGCATGAATTTTAAGTAAATAAATCATCTCGTTCAAAATAATTTTCGTTGAGAAAGACCGTGAAACGGTTCACATAATACTCAAACCTACTTACCAAGCTTCAACTGTATAGTCCCTACGGACAGACGTGTCTGTACGTCTATCCGTAGATACATCGTATTATAAGGTTTCCATTTTTTCCTACACAAACTAAGGTCGTAATTCGAATTAGAATCCTGTATTGTAATAACACTATACACCGTCATATCACAATACCCTCGACTTTTTTACACAACTTAAAAAAGACGAGGTTCTCAATTATTCTTTTTTATTTATTTCTTTGTATTTTTGTTATACGATTACTCTTCCAACATCATTCAAATTTTGATATATTTTCTTAGAAAGATAGGTAATGATTATGATGTGGACCCATGCGACATGATCCTAAAAGTGGTTTTTGTGTTACACATAATATTGTATACATTTTAGTCTATCTTGATGGTATCATAATTATTTATGTCGATAAATTTAACGAGGGACTTTTTGTAGTTTTACTGCGTTTAAATTACTATGGATATATTTAACTTCGACACTTTTTGATGAATAATGTTCAAATTCAGCCGGCACATATTGATTTTCAGAGTAATATCACATTTTTTTGTAACAGATTCTATAATCGTATGAGTAGTTTGGAAAAGTTATATAATGAAAGATAAAACAAAAGTTGTAGCAGTTACAGCTAGTGATACTGATATAGGTACGTAACCTAGATACTAGATTAAAACTCAACAATGGTGGACACTGAACGTCATCCAGTAATAACAAGTAGGGATTGGTACAGTAGTAGTTTTAAGCTTAAATCGTCGTGTAATACATGTAAACAATTTTAAATTATTTACACGGGATATTCATGATATTTTTTTAATGTGCCGATATTTTAGTCTCGGTTAGTTTAAAATAAAAAGTAATAAAACACGAACAAACAATTACAGCATTTTTTGCATAAATAAACATCGCCTACACATAAAAAAGTTAACTGCACACTTGTGACGCTTTATCTTTTCTTAATTAATACAATTCTGCTATTTTAGATAACAATAATATAAGTTGGCTAGACTTATTAATAAACTTAGACTAATATGCTCCAAGGTTCAAGTTTTCTTAGTATCTTAGACATCGTCACACCACTATCCTGATGATAAAAGACAACCACGGCCTTGGCATGTC
>NJDC01009922.1:0-13126 GCA_002245475.1 Calephelis virginiensis
GAACTTTATATTAAAATATATTATCTGTTGTATGTTATAACGCCCAAGTCTAGTTATAAGTTTAGCTTATATTCAAAATTACAACACATATTTTATTAACACGCGTTATTTTATTTGACATGGAAATGTTTGTAACGAAATTCTTGAAATTTTCATTTATTACCCAATTTGCTTTTAGGGATGCTATCAGTAGATAGACTACTTGCATCTTCGGCTTTATAAGCACTTGCCATTTTATTTTATTCAACTTATTTTAACTAAACATTACCTATATTTATTTATTTTTTTATATTTCTAAATTAGTCCTATATAAAAAAGGTAAAATGTTGTGCTACTCAGTGTCTTTGGTTAATCGTTGGTGTATTTAGATATTTTAGTTTTCTTCAAAATTTTTATGTTTTTTGATGATTTCAGACATTATTTTACGCAAACCGTACTACATTGGTTTCTTCTCCTCCTTGCATCTACCATAAAAATTGGTGCCTTATCATTAAGATTGTGACCGTGACTAGAGGATATGGGATTGAATAGCATTGCGTCACCTGTCTGTGACAACCTATTTTATCTATTATAACGTCTACTACTAATATAACGTCATTGCTCATTACTGTAGTGTTTAAGTCAATAGTAGGCTAAGATGATAAAACCAGGTCAATATTCCATTTCTAGTTGGCAACGCACAAAAATCAATTGCGTATATAAGTGAAAATCACGTATTAGGTTTTAAACAACAATAATACATCGTCTTCAGTTCTATCTTTTTATCTGATACGTACTTCACCATTACTTATCTAAACCATGTAACCGTTATATTGGAAAGGCGCCAAAACTCCTCATATTATGGAGAAGCTGAAGTTTTACTTTTTTGAAATGGAGTACATTTTGTAAAATATTTTGTGACGTAGGGAGGTGCCGATCTTAAGGTTGCTTACGTATCTTTTTAGTGATGATCACTGGGTAAAGTGTACATCAAACAGCTGTCAAATGACGTCATTTGTATTTGCTATCGCTTCTGTATTTCTTTTGGTTATACATAGTTGACTCCCTGATCACTAGGTAATTTCATTAAAACATTTATTAAGCTAGGAGATAAAACATTTATACCACTGTGTTTACAAGGTACAAGGTGAAATCATTTTCATGTTTTAGTTTTAAAAACAAAGTTGACTTTAACTAGAAAGATGCAATATGTAAAAAATGATGCTGCGTTTCTAAGTATAAGTATAGTTTAAAGGTGTCTTGGGTTTGATTTCCAGGTAAGGCAGTTCAATTTTTTTTCAACTGGCAAAGGCTTGGCAATGGATTTGCCTTTCACATTGTGGGATTAGCGGCCGCCCTCAAAGAAGTCAATTGGATAATTTATATTTAGGCTATCATCACAAAAAAAAGTCGACTTAACGACTTATATACATTGGATGGCAAATAAGCAGACGGGTTTCCTGACGGTAAGTAATTGACGCCGCCTAGATACTATAAAAATGGTAATGGTGCATTGCCAACCTGAGGCCACGATGTTAGGCTTTGAGCAGAAGTAAGTTTACCGGCTACCTTACCCTCCGAACCGGAATACGTCAACGACAAGCACTGACGTTGTGGCGGCAGGAATTGGTAAGGTGGAGGGACAAATCTGGGCGAGTCGCTGCGAAACTCTACCATCTAGTAGGATATCACGGTGTTAGTGACGGTAAGCTTATGCTCGCTTTTTACCAGGTGCCTGGCTGGGCTAAATATGCTCTATTATTCTGCAAAGGAGCCCGGACCAACACGGGGAAAATTATTGATTGACGTCTTCGAGTGCTGCCTTATGTATCTTCAGCTAATTGTTGGTGGTATCCTCTGCTTACCTCTTGTGGGGATGCTTATTTACTTTTTTTAGTATTGTTTACCAAATCAACACAAGCATAGTTTGCTTACTTCGATATTAAATTTAATTTGTTTAGTGTTATTTTTAAAAACCTACGAGTACAAGCCGACCCATCAAACTTCATATCTCTTGATATTAATAGCTGCCACATAATATTTTATGCTCCAATAGTAGCGCAGTCTGCTGGATCCAAGGAAGAGGACGGATCCAATGTAAAATTTAAAATCAACGACTACTCATAAATAAAAATAGTTAAAAAAACATTTTCCAGTGGACCAAATTGTGAATTTAAACTATTATCGAATGCCCTTGAAGATACACAAAAAAATCATATTAAAATCACTCCAGTCGTCTAGAAGAAATTTGCGCCAATTTAAAAATAAAAATATAAAATGTAAAAAGAGTAAAAATGTAAATCCGAAGCTCATAATTTAAATAGTTATACTGTATTTGATTTTAGAAAAAAATTGAAAAATAATTTATACGTCTACCTATTTATCTGATACATATACTTCACCACAACTTATTTAAGCCTACATGGTTTATTGGAAAGGTTAATACTTTATTTTTTTTAATTATTATATAATATATAATAATAATAATAATAATACTCCCCATCTTATGGAGAAACTGATTTTTTACTTTTTTGAAATTGAGTACATTTTGTAAAATATTTTTTGACATACCGACGAGGGATGTTTCAACCTAATTACTGGATAATGTCAATGAAACATTTATTCAAGCCAGGATATAAAAAAAAATATTCCACTGGCAAACAAGGTCAATACTCATGATTTTCATGTTCCTGTTTTAAAAACAAAGTTTATTTACAACTTAGAATAGCTTATGTAAATGTAGTTAGAAATAAGAATTAAAAATATACAGCATATACTGTGTCTCTAAGTATAAGTATCGTTTGAGGTGTCTTAGGTTCGCAACTTATTTTTTTTATTCGAACTGCTCAGTTAGCAATATCACATTATGGGATTGCCGGCCGCACTCAGAGAAGTCAATTTGGCAATTTATATTTAATTAATCTTTCATAAACTTACAATTACATACAGAAAAATGTCGACTGAATGACTGATTAAAAGTTTTTTTTATGATATTGGAAGGCAAACAGGCAGACGGACTCGCTGATGTTAAAATTCACACCGCCTAAAGACACTAAAGGTGGTAATGGTGCGTTGCCGACCTGAGGCCGGGATGTTAGGTCCCGAGCAAAAGTAAGTTTACCGGTTACCTTACCCTTCGAACTGGAATACGTCAACGGCAAGCACTGACGTTATGGCGGCAGCAATAGGTAAGGCATTGGTAAACTCTACCACCTAGTAGGATGTCATGGTGTTAGTAACAGTAAGCCTATGCTCGTCTTTTACGAGCTTCTTGGCAGGAAAGCAGATTTTCTATTCTACAAAGGAGTCCAACCAACACTTGGAAAATTATTGATTGACATCTTTGAGTGCTGCCTTATGTATCTTCAGCTAATCGTGGATTGTACCTCTGCTAACCTCTTTTAGGATGCTTCTTTACTTTTTGTTAGTATTGTTTACCAGAAAAGAAAGACAAGAAAAAATACTTATTTGCGGAAAATGAGTGTTACAAAGATGTTACAAAATTATTTAAGCGTTCCTACATATTCTACCAATTTGTGGTGTGCAAATATTTTAATATGTTTTTAATTATTTATTGACGATTTACTATTTACATACTGTTTTTTGTTTGTTTTGAGATTACATGATTATTTATTAATATACACAATTTTTAGAATGTAAATTAATTTATCCCTATCTACCGTAAACTACCACCGTTTCCAAACCTAGCCAGACAGGGAAGAAACGGCGAAACAAACTCCTGCGCACCCAACATTCTGCAATTAAATTAATCATATTAGAAATACTGTATTATTTATTCTTATCTACAAGAAAATCTTTGACATTATAATAATTTTTCTCTAAAAGTAAGTTGAATACCTTTTTTAGAAATCTGTTTAATGGAAGTGATTTAAGATTATCAGGAATTTGGTTGTATATACGAATGGACATGCAATACACGTTATTTTTGTAAATGTTGAGTTTTGTACATGTAGTTTCTCACTTTTTCTAAAATGAGACAAACCTAAGACATCAGCATTTGTATGAAACAAAAAATGATGTTTTTTTACAAATACACATACAGCCAATATATATAAGCAAGGTAAAGGCAATATTTTAAGTGACTTAAAAAGTGGCTTGCATGAATGTAATTTATTGACACTACATATAGCACGTATACACTTCTTTTGAACTCTAAAGAGTCTAGTTAATTCTACAGAATTCCCCCAAATAGGAATACCATACTGCAAAACGGAAGAAACATACACATGATAAGCTAACAGAGATGCCTTTAATCCTGACACTTCTCTAATTCTTCTCAATACATATACAAACCTATCGATTTTATTGCAAAGTAAATCAATATGCGATTTCCAGTAACAATATTTATCGATTTTTATCCCAAGGAATTTAGTACAATCTACATTCTCAATAGTAGTATTATTTAAAATCACATCTATTTTTTTAGTATCTCTATAATGTGTTTGAAATTCAACTAATTTTGTCTTCGTAAGATTTATTTTTAGATTATTTTTATTCAACCGTTCTGTCACTTTAGTCAAAGTTTTACTTATTTCTTCATGTAAATCGTTTTTATTTTTACTCTTGATGAGAAGTGTAGTATCATCACCAAAAAAAATTGAATCATGACTGATAGGATCAGGCAAATCGTTTATGTAAATTATAAAAAGTAATGGCCCTAAAACACTACCTTGTGGTACACCGCAGTAATTAAAGATATAACTTGAAGTATAGACTTTCTTGCGTTTTCCACTTACTTTTGATATCGCAACACATTGCTTTCTATTCTCCATATAGCTTTTAAACCATTCTAATGAATTACCTCTAATTCCATATCTCTCAAGTTTCGTTAACAAAATTTTATGTGATACAAAATCAAACGCTTTACTCATATCAAAAAATACAGCAAGGGGAAACTTTTTACTATTTAGATATTCTGTTACTTTTTTAACTAAGTCGAAACATGCATAAACAGTAGACCTACCTTTTCTAAATCCGTATTGATTATTTTTTAATAAATTAAACTGAAGTAGATAACTGTATAATTTTTCATACATTATTTTTTCAAAAATCTTAGAAATGACTGGAATTAAAGTTATTGGTCTATAATTGTTCATGTCACACATATCCCCTTTTTTAAATAATGGCTTGACAACAGACTTTTTTAAACGATCAGGATATTTTCCTTCTAAAAATGATAAATTAATTATATGACAAAGAGGCTTTGATATCACACTGGCAACATTCTTTAATATTATTGTGCTTATATTGTCATAGCCAGTTACTCTGGTGTTTTTCAAATTATGTATAACCTTAACTAAATCATGCTCATCAACTGGTGTCAAAACATAGTTTGATTATGATTAGACAAATTAAGAGATTTTATGCTATTTGTGGAACAAGCCTGACTTTCATAACAAGATTTAGTCTGATGTATAAAGAACTTGTTGAAATGATTACAAATTTCTTGAGCATTAGTGTATATCGAGTTATTTATTTTAATTTGTTATATTTCTTCTTTAGACATTTTATTTTGAAATGTACTTTTAATTATATCCCATGAAGCTTTACATATTATTTTTAAATTATAGTTTATTATCTCCACTGCACAGCATTCAAAAGAGTATGGTATGTGCATTTGTAAATCCAGAGTTTTAAAATTAAGTTCTTTACTTAATAATATACAGGTGCCACCACGACGCTGATTATAGCGAGAGAAATATGAAGCTGTATATTATCCATCTACTTTAAAATTTTGTTCAGAACCTTGCTTTAAAAATGTTTCAGAGAGACAAATAACATGTACTTTACCTAGAGAGTCTCTGAGTTCACTAACAGCTGCTTGAAGAAAATCACGTTTGTTTAATGCACCGGCAATGTTTTGATGCAGTAATCTAAATTTATTTACGAAAAAGCTGATTATTATTTTTTTATTGAATCAGGCGTTACTTTGCGGAAATCCATTATAAAAGATGTAAAATAAGCCTTTATTTTGCTAATTCCGCGTAAGCAGTGTAACCGTTGTGGCAAATAATCCTCCAAACGACACAGAATGTGACAAGCCTAACTGACGTTCCCACCACCCACCTCCGCGACCAGAACACGACTATAGGAAGAGCTCGGAAAACAATATAAATTGTCACGTTCTTTACATGTGACAACCCTACCTAAAGTTCCCACCTCCCACCTCCGCGACCAGATCACAAATAGAGTCCGAACACGGGAAACAAAACCACTTGTCACGTCCTTCGCCAACTTTGTCGAAGCACTCACCACAGAGAACACCAAATCGCACTCGACGTACGTTTCGCCTCTACACCGAGGCATCCTCAGGAATTCGACCGTACCGTACAAACGACGACACACGAGTCGTGTGTCGTCGTTTGTTTCCCGTGTTCGGACTCTATTTGTGATCTGGTCGCGGAGGTGGGAGGTGGGAACTTTAGGTAGGGTTGTCACATGTAAAGAACGTGACAATTTATATTGTTTCCCGAGCTCTTCCTATAGTCGTGTTCTGGTCGCGGAGGTGGGTGGTGGGAACGTCAGTTAGGCTTGTCACATTCTGTGTCGTTTGGAGGATTATTTGCCACAACGGTTACACTGCTTACGCGGAATTAGCAAAATAAAGGCTTATTTTACATCTTTTTTTGATTATTATTTATATTTAATGATTGATTATATGTTTTTTGTCTGAAATAGTATGGTATAGTACCTTTTTTTATTGTTGTACAAGGAACTATTTTCTGTTCTGTCCGTTTTTGAAAAATTTCTTTCTTTGAACTGAAATAATAGGGTATAGTTCCTTTTTTAAAACTATTAGATGCTAAACTTTAATTATTCTATTTAACACTAAATTTTCTAGATTTTGTTTGTATAAGATCAACACAAGCATAATTTGCTTACTTCGATATTCAACTTGATTTGTGTAACTTGTTCAGCGATATTTTAATATACCTACTAATAGATCCAGCAAACTTTGTATCGCTTGGCATTAACAGCTGCTAATAATAATGGATGCTCCGATATTAGCCCAGTCTATCGGATCCAATCTAAAATTTCAACATCAACGACTACTTTCAAATAAAAAATTAGTAACAAAACATTTTCCAGTGGACCAAATTGTGAATCTAAACCATTCTCGAATCAACCTTGAACACACACATTTTTTTTATCAAAATCGCTCCAGTTGTCTAGAAGTTCAGTGACATACACACGCACAATCTTTATATCAATATCTTTATATATATAAAGGTTTAATTATATTTAGTTCATCTTCATATAAATCTTATTTATGCTACTAAATGAAAAGCCTTAACTTTACAACAACAAGCCTCCGAAATGTAACATTAAACCTAAAGGATATACAAACAGTTTGCCGGTTATCCGGTTTCTGATTTAACAGCCACAGTTTATCAACGTCGCATAGAACCGACAGGTTAACTTGTTTCCTGGCATTCTATTACCTTCCTATTTATGTGAACTGTGGTTGATTAATTATTGTATAAATTTGTTGTTACGGGAAGTGTGTTCAAGAATGTAATATAAAGGACATGACATCCCTGAAAAGTACCTTGTATATCATACTTAGAGCGATATAATCCCAAAGTATCATAAGTAGGGTTACTCTTGTATCTCGATACATGCGAATTAGAAATCGGAATCGTATATGTAATTTTAGGTACTTTTTAATATATTACTAGCGGATTTCTAACATTTATTTTAAATATGTTCAATGAATATGGTAAAATAGTTTATTGTTTACTGTTAATTAAATGTTAATGACCGCCTCGTTGATCGAGTAGCTAACGTACACGCCTAACTAACTGCGAGTCTCGGGTTCGATTCCCGGCAAGCATTTGTGTGATGAACATTTAGATATCTGCATTTCCGGGTCTGGGTGTTTATTGAATTTATTCTAGTATCTATATAAGTATTTTTATGTATTGGTATCGTTGACTAACACCCATAACGCAAGCATATAATTTACTTACTTTGTCGTTAGATGCAATTTGTGTTACTTGTCCAAGGATATTTATTTATTTATTCGTCAGTATTGTGTTCAAGAGCACCTCAAATGAAATACTCGATTCCTATTTCGAATATTGTATGACTCGAGCATTGAGAGTAATCTTAAAGGTGTCAGTAATACCAATATAAAATCGATAAACTGGGTTAAATAAAAAAGTTTAGTTTTACACACTTTATTTTATTGTTTTCAATACTAATCAATTCACGATTTTAAATTATAAAAACAGCAACGTATTTTTCTCTTACTACTATACCGAGTAGGCAGGTACTGAATTATTACAATCATGTTAACACGACGTTAGTATTTTATCACTGTTGTTCATTTTGAAATACCATATGGTCGGGTCCGGCATGTGTGCATGGTGTAAAAAACATACACGACTGTATTTCCGGGTCTGAGTGTTTATTAAAATTATATTGGCATCTATGTCTAATGAACTCAGAGATGGCAACTAACATTTATATCTATCATTAAAAAACAATTTTGTATCGAAAATTGTCAACTTAATGAGTGATTAACAGACAATTGACGTCTTCAATACATTTGATATATTCCGTCGTCAACGCTTGGTAAAACTTCTAAAAATTCATATTTGATACATCTTTAAATGAAGAAACACTTGTACTATTTTACGTATCACTTGTAATAGGTTATTTTGTAAATGGCCTACCGATTTCGCTTACAACAGCATCATCAGGGTTAAAACTTAAAACACTAAAATACAGTCGTTAGTATCGTTGTCTAACACTCGTAACACTTGCTGTATGTTTTTTATTGCAAATATTTAAATTAAACGCTAGCACTTTTTTTCTAATTACCAATATTTTTATTTTTCTTTAATTTTGTAAGTTACCCAAATAAAACATAACCTAGATATGGACTACGTCTGAAATAATTTTTTAGGGCTAAAACAATAATTTGTGGAATGTGTTAATTGATATATATTAACTTACATTTATTTATGTACTTAGTACCAACCATCACATAAAACAAATAAACTGTAAATTAAGTAATTATTTATTAAAAACTATAAATAAATTATACTGTACCTCCACTCTGTTGTTCTTGCAAAGCACGAATCCCTATTTGTTGGTCATCCTAGACGTGTACGTATGAAACAACAGAAAAAAATGTATATTTAGCGGAACATTAGAAAATTTAAATTTTGACATGACTGTCGACTGGTTCACTCAGGGTGTTTTTCAGTCAACCAGTTTAGGAGTTGTAATACCACAGGCTGACAGACACACACAGAGTTTTCTAACTTGTATAAAAGTCCTCTTTTCCGTCAAAGGCGGATCAAATGCTGTTTAGAAAAAACTGTTGTCACACTATTTTTGTACATGATTCGGTATCTCTGTCCAGGTGGAATTTGGCACGTCTACATCTACCTATCCCTAAACGAAATGTGCAACAGTGAGCTCTGATGCTGGTGAAGCACATTACGTTGGCACCATCTAGACGAACTGAACATTAATTTTACCATCTAGTCATAAGTGATTGCACTTGTGTAATAACTTGAGATTTAGATGGGGTTGTCACATCTCATAAAAGTAATAAAAGGAACGTAAAGATATGCCCACCTTATCGTCCTCATTTGTTGTTTTATAATAGGAAGCTAGGAAGCCGTCTTAATAACGTAAGGTTTTATAAAGAAGCTCAGTTTCTAGTTGCTAGTGGTACTATACAGGGTTTGAAAGTTGTAACACTATTCTATTTAGGTTAAAAGTTTTTTTGGAACAGCGTTGCAGACATTGTCAAAATTTGAAAATGGAATTGAGAAAACTCGCTATCTACCATTGTAATTCGAAAATATAATCAGAAAAATCCAGTTGGCAATTCGAGTACTTTGCGTCGTTGGATTTCGATATTGCATGTCGGTTAGTATATGTATTTTCCATTAAACGTTGAATTGCGTTGAAAAGCAGATTAAAGTATCTTCACGCCCATATCCCTGAATAGGGAGGCAGAGGTACAACCAAGGCACCGACGACTAGCTGAAGACACTAAGTCCCACAATGTAATAGGTGGCAAGCCTATCGCCAACCGCGCACATTTACAATCCCGACCAATATTTTTTTTTATTTAAAAAATTGGAAAAATCCAATTTTCTTTTGGTTGGCCGACCAGGGATTCGAACCCGGGACCTAATTCAGTCAAGTCCAACACCCGGACCGCTAGACCACAGGGGCGATTATTGCAGATCATTTGTTGCTAACTTTTAGATTAAGTACTGGATATGTCGAAAAGTAACAAACAAATACAAATATCCCTGGAAAAGTTACACAAAATTTAATCTTACCTCAAAGTAAGAAAATTATATGCTTGTGTTAACGGTGTTATTCAACTATTCTAAAATATAGAAATACTTAAATAGGTATCAGAATAAATTAAATGAATACCCAGATTCGGAACGGCACACATCTAAATGTTCATCACACAAATGCCTGCCCCCGTCAAAAATCGAACCCGAGTCTCTTGGATGGTCGATGAAGTTAGGCGTTTAAGCTAACCTCTCAACAAACCAGGCGGTACGAGTTATTTAACTCCAAATTAGTCTGTCCAGATCATCTACGGTAAGACCATAATTATTTTAATAGATGCAAAAAAAAGTTATCAATTCGTCGGTTATTTGTTTTGCGATTACTCAACAAATAGTAAATATATTTTTATTTTAGCACTTGCCCTGTGCTTGGGATAAATTTTCTATAAATTTTAAAGAAAGTTATGGCCATTCTAAAAAAAGTTTATAGGCACCGTGGATGTCTCACCATTAGAAAATCTAACTGGTTATTTACCTAACAATCCCAAAAATATTTTTTCTACATTATTTTCGTAATTCATAAAATTTTACAGAATACTCTAAAATTATTCGAAAACATTTCAAAGAATTGGTTAGTTTAAATCAACTAGTCCAATTTGAGTAAACGGAATCTAGTGATTTTATTACGGATTCATTGGGTCAGGTTGTAATTATTCAACAAATTCCGAAAGAGGGCCTTTCTCCCTTCCAGCTGAGTTTGCCGAAAACCCGCTGAACAAGCTGACCTTTCATGTTACTGTCAAATTGATTTTGACTAAAATGAACTTAATGATATCACAAGGATATTCCAGCGAATCAATTATTCGAATAAACGGATTATATGAGTAAGTGTAACGTTAAACTAACTTTATACTACTAAATGCAAGAAATCAAATCGATTAGCATTAGTTTCCTTAAAATAAACTACTGAGCGTATTTGTTTTTATTAGATATCCGTATCAAGATAAAGTACTCTTTCATTTTCATGGTTATAATCTATTAACTCTATTTTTAAAGTTCTGTCATAAGTGACATACGTCAAATTTTTGTAACGAATGTGAATTTGTACTATAATATAGCAAATTTTATAGAGACGATACATTATTTTTTACAGTTTTTTTTCATTCTCAAAGTTTTTTTTTAAGTTGACAGGGATTAAACTCGTAACTAACCTTCCAACCTGTTGTCTGAGTTATGAATAATGCACATAACACCACAGGATAAATTAAGTGATAGTATCAATAATAATATGGAGTTAAAATTTGTAGACGTTATTTTCTATTTTTAACGACAATAACATTCAGTTATTTTAAAACACGTATCTTAATTAATTTTGCAAATATTTTTATAGAAAGGAAAAAAATGTGTGTAGACAAGATTTGAACTAGTACTAGAACTTTTGCTCACAACTCTCTTCCATTTTGTGTTTCTAAGAAAATATCGATAGGCATCTAAGATAATTTCAAAATACTTACTTATGTATTGTATGTTTTTTTACTTTAAGTAAAAAGTTATTTAAGCTCCTTCACGGATACCCGTTACGATGTCGGAATATGGGCTCCATTAGCGAATTACGTTGACATAGCCAGTTTAATGCAATTTTCAAAAAATAAAAAAAATAAATTTCTATGTTTTTTATTCGCCCAAATCATATGACACTAGTTGCCTTATATCTGAATGCCTTTAGACTTACTTTCAAATTATACGGGTTATAATTTTTCAAGTAAACTTTATACGAATTCGGGTTTGCTATGTATCTATGGAAGTCCCGCCTCCTATTACGTAGTATTTGCTATTATATTTGCTACGACGCGACGCAATGCAGTGCAACGCATAAATGGGGCCTCACCCTAAGAATTAGCATAATAATATATCCTATTTAAAGATATAATTCAAATATTAAACCAACATTTTACTTTTATTAGCACATGGTGTACAATAACGTCATTCAAAAATACTAAGAATTAAAAAAAAGAAATGGTAATGGTAGTACTATGGAATTGTAACTATTACCGAACTTTCTGCAGGTTCTAATTCCATTTCTTCTTTAAAATGATCTAAGTTATTTAACGTACAAATAAATGAACGATTACAACAAATATTTTGAATATTTCTATAAAAGAAAGAAGTGGACACATTCACAGTCCAGTCGTAGGACAGCGACGCCACTACAATAGTCATGGTGCCGATCTATCGGTTGTGGTTATATGGAAAACCGCTTGCTTGTTCTATCTGTTGCCATGAAAAAATGATGGATATGGATTGGTGATTTTCGATAGGAGTTACCTTACTTCAATTTTATAACATTACTAGCCGACCCGGCGAACTTCGTATCGCTCGACATTAACAGTTTATACACAAAAGTGAAGTTTTATTTTTCCCATTTTCCACGCAATTTTCCCGGTTTTTCTCTTCATGAAAATCTTCCCCTGATAGTTAACAACACAACTAAACGAGAATTAGCAAAATCGGTGATGCAAACAGTTTTATATATACGTACCTATATATATTATTTAAACGAAAAATGCAGCAAATAAAATAGAAAATCATTTAAAAGTTTCAATGATTTTTATTTAAACAAAACACACCTACAAACAGGAAACAATTACTACTCGTATCTAAATGTTAAATGTAACTTAGGATACCGATGACAATTACTTTCTAAAATAAAGAGTAAGTAAATAAATACCTTCATGTCTATATCCCGTAAGCAGAGGTACAAACAGGACACCCACGGTTAGCTGAAGGTACTTAGTCCCAAAAACACTTATGTATATACTAGACTGAAATACTAGACTAGCTAGTAGTATCAGATA
>NJDC01009927.1:3824-20441 GCA_002245475.1 Calephelis virginiensis
TTTTGTAAAATTTGATTTTATTCATGGCTGAACGTTGTCAATGATAGCGTCTAACATCCCGGCCTCGAGTTGGCAACGCACCGTTATCACCTTTGGTGTCTCTAGGCGGCGTGAATTTCTTACCATCAGGAAATCTGTCTGCTTGTTTGCCTTCCAATATCATAAAAAAATATGCATAATTTTTGCAAGGTCAGCAAGGTTCGTGACATTTGATATTCGATACTCTTTGCTTGTCTCATAAAAAATTTAGCGTGAATATGTATATGTAAAAACGTGTTTTTTTTCAATACTACTGTCAGCTTCAAACCGCAACTTTGTTTCGAGTAAGATGTGGTCGGTTTTTAGGTTGACAATGACTTACGGCCAATGTTAATAATATTTCTCTAAAGATGGTTTCAAGCAATCTAAATAGCTGCGTATCCGTCGGCCTATCCTATACCTAATTGCCATATTTATCCTGTCCACAGATATGTTATTGGCAAGCGATAACATAAAAATGGATCAAAATATCAATCTTGGACAGCAAGTTTTGGATTAAGATTTATTATTAATATTGCCCGTTATTAGATAAAACCATATTGTTAAAAGTGTCACAGTACCAATGAAAGATTCCTGTGCGTATCGGCAGTACGAAGATGCAAAAAATATTATAAAACTGTTTGCGTTGAGGCATTGACCTTAAGACACATGTTCGTTCAAGTGGGTTGGCGATGCAAATAAAACGGAAAAATCAAAGTTTCTTTTTAGAAATTAAAATTCTTTTGATATAAAAATTTCAACGCTCTAGTAAAATACTGCAGGATCTATATAATGTCACTGGATCGGATAAAAGACCAGTAGGGTTACTATTGAAGCTCTATTCATGCAGTTCGAAATTGTATATATGTCACTTTAGGTACTCTAGCACAATACTGGCGAATTATTATCATTTAGTTAATAGTAAACAGTTAATTATTTTATCGGATTCGTTGAATTTATTTGTAAGATAAAGCTGCTATAGATTAGTCACCTGTAAAGTTCCCTTAAATCTCGATTCATGCAATATTGGAATCGAATTGATGACATTTTAAACTGTTGATAAAAAAGTATACTTCATAATTTATTATAACGGATTACTTTAATGTACCTATTTTGTGATTCCAAAAACATTAGATGAATATTTAATTAGTAATTATGTATAGAATAAATCCAGATTCCAAAAACATTAAACAAACGTTTAATGGCTACTTTAGCTTCCGAACCAGAACACGTCAACGGCAAGCGCTGACGTTGTGGCGATAGGAATAGGTAAGGCGGTGGTACCAATACAGGCGATTCGCTGCGAAACTCTAACAGCTAGTCAGATGTCACGGTGTTGGTGAAAGTAAACCTTTGCTCGCCTTTTACAAGCTTCCAGGTACATGGTCTATTCTCCAAAGGAGCTCTGACACGAGGAGTTTTTCAATTACTAACAAAAATATCTCTAGATGTAGATAGGTTATTAAAAATGCCCGTGATTTAAGGGATCATGTATGCTAAGATACGTCAGCAATATACTGTTTTTTTTCATACAAAGCAATTATGGATCTTGGTGACAAAAATACACAAGATTAGCATTTACTAGTCTTTCCAAAACACAATTCATTTTACTTTGCTCGATAGAAAAAAATCAAAAAGTTAACCCTTTTTTGAAAGCAAAACCCATCTGTCTACTTCAATTATGAAAATATCGACACCAGATTTAACATAAACATAGATAAGTATTATACCTAAAAGATAACTGTTTCAGTTTTTATATTTTTTTCAAATTACTTTTATAGTGTCAAAAATATTTTTCTCCTATACATAAACTATAAGTGTGTCAAATTTTATGATCCTGCGTTGGCGCAATTTTAGTAAAAAAGGGTCCAAAGTTTTGGCATTTGACGCCATCTACAGACATCAATCTCCGGGTACTACAGACGGAGGTAACGGAGGAGGACGGACGGAGGACGGAGGTAATCATAAATCGTATAGTACGGGAGCCCAAAAGGAGATTTTTTGGAGTAACTCAGGCGCGTCAGATTAAGATATGTGAGATATCCTGTACCATTGTTAAACACCTCCATTATGTATCAAATCTCTATATAGAGACGCACATGTAGGGTTGTCTGTCTAATTTTTTTTTACTTGAAAATATACTCGAGCGTGTCAGATTAAAGTATGGCGGGCTTATTAAATGCCAAAAAGTCCATGTTTGAATTTTCTGATGATTTGAACAAGATGTATGGGAGTAGGAGGTTCAGAAACTTTAAAAACCAAGTCATATGTGTTAATTGTCGATTACAGCAATCTGTCTGATTGACATGTTTCTGTCATCGGAGACACATTAAGCATATAGATTGTTAATATCTGATGAGTTCGGCTATTATAAAGTGACTGGGATTGCTATTTCAGCTTCTAGGCACTTAACGCACCGCTAAAAAGAAAAAAATTACATGACCTTTTTTACTTTCCACTATTTAATCGACAAAGTGCAATGGGACCCATTGCACTTTGTTGACAATGACGCTCGAGTTACTACACATTTAGCATCGCGGGCTCCGCTACTAGTATACACACTTTTTTAAAGTAAACGCTTGTACTTTTCCTCTATACACTTTATTTAATCCTTTATGTTATGCTAAAGATAAATAGGTCAGCCACTTAGTTATAAGGCCCTGGGGGCTGGTTATATATCGCAGTGGCCAATTTAAAATGGAAAAGTGTACCTACAGTAAATACCTGTCAAATGACGTGTTTTATATTTGTTATATCCAGTGACCAACAGAAATACAATAGAGATAGCAAACACTAGTGACTTCATTTAACAGCTATTTGATGTAAACTTTTCCATTCTGATTTGGCCACTGAGATACATAACCAGCCCCCTGATGATGCTGTGAAAAGTGAAACCGTTTGGCCATAGAATAACATAAAGTGTTAAATAAAGTGTGTAGTGGAAAAGTACAAGCGTTTATTTTAAGTGTATATAGAATGGGATTCCTCCAAGTGTCGATGATAACAAGTATAGATTCTATAGTAAATTGTTTCCACTATCCCAAAGGGCCACATAAATTAATTTAACGTTACCAAATTCCTATCGATTACCTAAACTTATGCTCTTAATAAAGTAAATTGTAATTTGGAATGAAGTGTGAGAGTAAAATGGTTCTAACTTCACACAAAGAGGTTTGTACCAAAGTTGTATGTTGTTCAACGCGTTGATTGGTTCAGAATTGTACTGGTTAACGCTTACTTACCTAATAGATAATTGAGCGTGAATCTGTTGATTACGGCTCAAACATCTTTTGGGATGTAATTAACAAGTTCTATCAAACGCTGACCGATAATTTATTCATCATGTAGGCAATTAACGTTTACGACCGACATTAGCTTTCATAGACGTCATTACTCTGACTATATTACCGACCTTTGAGTAATCTACCAATTTAGACTATAAAATATGAGGAAATCAAGTTGGGATTTGCAAAATGAATAAACTTTCTTTATTTTATAACTTTTTATTTTAGAGTCCTCGGTTCGATTCGTTTTATCGTTCACCTTATTATCTTAGTATTCATGAAATTTGGTTTGTAGGTTGATCTTTGTTCAAATTTGTATTTAAATCTAGACAAATCTGTGGGGTTATTCAGATCTATTTAATGATGATAACTAGGCAAAGTGTACATCAAATAACTGACAAATTAGGTGTTTAGTATTTGCTATCTCTATTCTATTTCTGTTGGTCACAGGAGATAGCAAATATAAAACCCGTCATTTGACAGCTATTTGATGTACACTTTACCAAGTGATCATCTCTTAAAAGGATAAAAAACAACCCCACAACAGCAAAATAAGCATGCATCTAGAGGAAGTTACAAAAACTGTTGCTTTATTTATTTATACGAAGCTTTTTAGCAATTTTTTCGTAAATTTAAATTAATTTTAGTAAACATTTGTTTTTGGTAGTGTTTTTATAATCAACGCATGGATTAATGTCCATTTATGTCAAACATTATAACTAAATACTGGATAAATTATAAAAACAAATTTAACCCCAGCCTAATTAGGTATGTGTCCACACTATGACCTTCGCGCCGCCCGGATAAGAGCGAGATGGGGTCGCGTTGGCATTCACTATCTCACTCCGAAGGCTACGGCCCGGTCCTCACCGGGCCTCCTCCTGCGCTGTAAGAGGGGCGACTCCGACCATTGGAGTTGCCCCCCAGGCGTGCGAGGCCGTGCTGGCCGGAGAGAGTCCCCCGACTCTCCCGACAGCCCGGCTACGGTGGGTCCAAGAAGACGCGCGAAACACCTCCTTGCCCTCCCGGTCCGCCTGCGCCGGATCGGGTCAGAGTTGACATTGTTCTCTCTGATCCTCTCCGTAGTCTCCTTTTGCGTTATTACCTCCTCGCAAAAGGAGACCACCGCATGCCAGGATCACTCACTGCTAAGCATCGCAGACGCAATGCTCGGCAGTGAAAGATCCTCTCCTACGATTGCTGAGAGCGTGTGCCGCTGTGACTCCCATGCAACACACTCCCCCAGCGTGTGGGACGCCGTATCCTCTGGCGCCCTGCACTCGTGGCAGGCGGGGGTCGCCTCACGTCTCGCAATTAGGTATGTGTCCAAGTTATCCATAGCCAACTGTATCTATAAGTACTACTTATGATAATTAATGCGAAGGTGTGACTTTTTGTTACACTTCTATAGCTGAACCTAAACTTAAGTAAGTATCTTCACGCCCATATCCCCGAAGAGGTAGGCAGAGGTACAACCAAGCCACCCACGACTAGCCGGAAGACACTAAGTCCCACAATGTGATAGGTGGCAAGCCTATCGCCAACCGGGCACATTTCCAATCCCGACCAACATTTTTTTATTAGAAAATTGGAAAAATCCAATTTTCTTTTTGTTGGCCGACCCGGGATTCGAACCCGGGACCTCATGCAGTCAAGTCCAACACCCGGACCGCTAGACAACAGAGGCGATTGACAGAGACATTACCAGAGAGACAGGGACATTAACAGAGACACAGAGATGAACCTAAACTTAAAGCTTGATATAATTATTATAAGCTGCCTTTTATTAAATATTAACACCTGAATATCTATAAAATTGTATTAAAATAAGGTTAAAGCTGACCAATAATATCTCAGTCAGAAAATGTCTTCAAGTAAAATAGAATATTTTTGCCCTACACGAAGAGAACCGTTAAAATAATAATTATATTTTTGATAATTTTGAGAAATATTTTGAGTAGTATTATTTGTCCCGGTACTGTTCAATAGTCATAGTACGCTTAAATGAAATAAGCGTTAGCGTTACAATAGATGGCGCTGTAACAAATAAATCTAAACAAGAGTAGCAGCAGATTAACGTTAATAATTTTAATTTCAATTACCTAATTAATATATGTTATGTTAATTAATATAAATTATCGTCTCTGTGGTCTAGCGGTCCAGGTGTCGGCCTTGATTTTATGAGGTCCCGGGTTCGACTCCAGAAAATATGGTGTATCTTATTTTATAATAAAAATATCTTGCTCGGGATTGGATATGTGCCTGTTTGGCGATAGGCTTGCCACCTATCACATTGTGAGCCGAAGACACTAGTCTTCGGCTAGTCGTGTGTGCCCTGGTTGTGCCTCTGCCTTCAGTGATATTGGCGTGAAGATACTTTTTTTTATATTATGTTTCTTTCAGAGCACATTTCTTGAAGAGTACATAAAGTTTTATTGTATCTATTTATCAAGGTCTCAATACAGGTCAAAGTAATGGTTAATTTGTATTAATGATTGTTATGGTCTGGGATTGATTTTTATCTGGTAGTAAAACGAATGTTGCCGTTTATTTTAAATATTGACGTATTGTTTAATTCTTTCATACATATTATAATGTAATTGTATGAAAGTAAGTTCGTATTACGCTCATTATCTAATTAATAATTGTTCTTCAATTTTACTTGTGTTCATATAAATTGCACTATAGAGGGTTCTAGACTATTTTAGAGTTTATTTAAACTGGTTGTAAACACAAATTTACATCTGTATGGAACGCAGATTTAATCCTTATACAATAATTATTGAAAGACGGAAATAAAGATCGTCTTTAAAGATAATAATTCTAATTTTAAAATGTTATGTTCTGTTTTCTCTAATTTTCGTGTTTGTTGTATGATAAAAAAAATTGTTTTGTTTGAAGTTTGGTGTATGACCCAAATTGAAGTCGATCTCCACAGAGCTGATAATAGCATAAAACTTATTTTTTAATTCTGATGAAATTTATTAATTAATATTTCTCAGCAAATATAAGAAAATATTGTCCTGACCTAAAATATAAGACGTAAATAATGTGCTGTTTACCCCTGGTAAATAGCAGGCAATTAAACAGGTATATCTATATCGTAGAAAAAAATATAGCACCACACTATGAGCTATCTTATTGCAAACACAAAATTGATAAAATGCAGTTTGCAAAAATTGGAAAAGTGAATAACCGTTTTTTTTTAAATAAAAGTATTTTCAATACGATTTGTAATTTACTAAATTTATAATAAAATATTTTTTTTTCGAAATAACTACTGTTGTGTACGTCTACCGACTTTTACAACGTCACCGGGCTAGTGGTATAGATTTTTTAAATACAATTTTGTATGTATAGATTATGTGCGTATTAAAACATATAGGTAATGTTATTTTATATGTAGAGATTATGTACGTATTTAAAACGCATAGTAAGTATTTTATTTTTTTTAAATACAATTTTGTATATATAGATTATGCAGGTATTTAAAACACTTAGTTTTATAATTTTTCATTACAATTATGTAGGTATTTAAAACACAAAATATTGTGTTTCTTTAAATTCATTTTTTTATATTTAGTTTATGTAGGTATTTAAAATACATAGTTCAGTATTTCTAAAGACAATTATGTAGGTACGTATTTAAATACATAATATTGTATTTCTTTAAATAAAAGTTTGTTTATATAGATTATGTAGGTATTTAAAACACGTAACATTGTATTTCTTTAAAACATTTTTTTATATTTAGTTTATGTAGGTATTGAAAATACATAGTTCAGTATTTTTAAAGACAATTATGAACGTATTTAAAACTTGTATTTCTTTAAATACAATTTTGTATAAATAGATTATGTAGGTATTTAAAATACATAATTCTGTAACTTTGTAAGACAATTATGTGGGTAATTAACACACATAACATTATATTTTTTAAAATACCATAACGGATATATAGATTATTTTAGTGTTTAAACACTAAAAAGTGTATTTTTTTATACAATTTTGTACGTATACCTAGATAAGATTGTCGGTGGTGTGGGAACCGCACGTTACCTTTAAGGAAAACTATTTGTTATCTAAAATTGATTTGAATGGCATTAAGCAACTTTGGCCTTTCTTTCCATGCTATAGTTAGTACGGACTGCGCAGGCGCATGACAGTAGTGTCGCATACAAGTCAGAGCACAAACATTGCTCTTAATTATATTTGTGAAGGAAGTACGAACTCTTTGGTTTTTTGTTTGTGATTTTTTTTGTGACGGTAAGTTTTAATTTTAAACTGTTTTTAGTTATTAATGTTGGACTGTATGTTATTTTATTTATTATTATAGGTATTTTTATTATTTTATAAATTTTTCACCACAACAAAAATTAACAAAACAATAATTTAGGTAGGTATTTTTTACGTTTGAATATTAGAATTTTGGTTTGGTTTAATAACGTCGTCGTTTTTTAAGTGTTTGTTGCGTTGGTTATAATTTTACCATGTTATTAATTTTAATGTCTTACTAAGTTTACATAGACTAAAGTACTCCAAGATTAAAACTGAAATTAGTCTTTATTACATTGTGATACAGACTATAATATTAACTTCATTTTACTCTTACCTTAGTCAATGTTTATTAATGAGAAGTTTACCGTCTTATTAATAAATACAGACTAAATTTCTTAGACTAAGACTTTAATTTTAACTTAACTTATTAAAGAAAGTAATAAGAAGGTTAGAGAGTTGCTATTAATCAAAACTTAAGCCTCGTGTATTACTTTAATCTAAAATATTAATAAATCTAAAATATTTGTCATGCGAAAAAAGTTGAAGGTAGAGTGTCAAAGTTACAATTAAGGTTTACCAGCTTAAAAATCAGATACTGAAATTTTAATTGACATTTATCTAGTTCAAATGATTTGTTTTGAACACATTTTGATCACAAGCGCGAAGGCTGTGCGCTACGACAACGTTTTTTTTTACTAATATGTAAAGAAATCTAGGACATACATTATACCCAGTATTTAAGTTTAAAATTTGACGTATAATGTGATATTTTAAATAGCAGCAAATCATCTCAGATAAGCAAAGTTCATTGAAGAAATAAAGTCAACTTTCTTTTTTAAAATAAACATCACACTGATTATAGATATCAAAGTAGGTTTATGTGCATGTAATACTCTTCATGTACAAAAAATAATATATGGGACTTCCTTAGAACCACTCGGCCAATTATAAACCGATTTTTAATAATTATCAAAATTATTCAATTATCTATTTATATTCATATATAATTAATTTTCAAAATCGGTTTATAATTGATCAGAGAATCAAGTAACAAACACAAAAAATGCAGTTGAATTGAAAATCTCTTTTTTAGAGTCGGAAGAAAATGACAAAGCACTAGTGTTCAAATCGTAAGAACCGAGTAGTGGTATCAGTGGCCGGAAAGTTGCAAGCATTGTTAAGTTTTTTGTGGCGGGAAATAAGATACGTCATATTACGTAAATACACACCTCTATGATACACTAATCACGACTGAATCTTAGGGCATGGGAGTGCCCCCGCCAAGATGAGCCAAACAAAATTATTATTTTCTAGAAAGTCGCATATATTTCTGTCATTATTTTTTGATAATTAAATATCAAACATTGCCATATTTTTGGATGTAGAATTTAGCTAATAATTAAAATATAATTTGCGAAGTTGCTTAATCCAATCGCTCATAATACGTTGACAAAGATAAATAAAGACTTTTAATCCCCGACAGAGAAAGTGGGGTGTTTATTAAATTTGACGTTTCTTTATGTGTGTATATGTGTACTATCAACTTTTGAATGTCTGGGCCGATATCGATAAGATTTTTTGTTTAAAATCTGACGTGATCGAGATTATTGATGTTACGTCACACAGTCAGTTTGTCAGTGGTTATTTAACACTTTTGACATTAAGATTTTACTGCTATACGATCAATTTGATTTTTTGATATTTCCATCGTCGGCTCTTGGTAAAACTTCCAAATATAAACTTTGAAATTTAAGTTTTAGCCCTGATGATGATGTTTTATACGAAACCGGTAGGCTATTTATATAATAATAAATTATAAGTAACGTATAAGTATACGTAAAACAGTATAAGTGTTTTTTTCATTTAAAATATGAATATCAATTTGTGTTTTTAGTTTAGAGATATCTGTTTTTAATTGAACACTACATCTTAATCTTGTTAAGGCAGGATAATCAGAGCACTATCTTTATTGGATGGAATAAGGAACAAGGTTCTGTTGACACAGTTACCTCTTGGTCATGGATGTCTAGGTTAAACTATTATTGGTTAAGCTGTAATAAGCGAAGTGGACTGCTGCAAATTATTTCATTATGATGACCAAACGTTTTACTTTTAAATAAAGAAAGAAACAAAGATTTTTTTTATAATAATGGAAAGCAAACAAGCAGACGGATTTCCTGATAATAAGAAATTCACGCCCCCTAGAGACACCAAAGGCATTGCCAACCTGAGGCCGGGATGTTAGGCATCGATTAAATGTAAGTTTACCGGCTACAGTAAGCATTGGTGGCAGCAATAGGTAGGGCGGTGGTACCAATCCGGGCGAGTCGCTGCGAAACTCTACCACCTAGCAATTTGTGGAATATGTGTGTAAATGAAATGTTACACAAATATTTAAGTGTATCAACATATTCTACTATATTTTAGTGTGCAAATAATTAAATATTTATAAAAAATATTATTTTATTACATATACTTAACCTTTTAAGCCAATTATTTATACCTATTTCTGATTTAAATATTTATTACCAAACATTTTAAAACTATAAATCAATTTAACCCTGTCTACTGTAAACCGTTGATCGGACATACAATCTAGATAAAATACCTTTTATCTATACCATTATTGAATTACAAGCTGTTGCCTGCGGCTTCGCCTGCGTTTTAACTGGAACCGGTTGTGGGATCCGGATTATAATAGCCTATAATATCCAGGTCACATTCTATCTGTGTTCCAAATTTCAGACAAATCTGTTTAACCATTCAAGCGTGAAAGAGTAACAAAAATCCATACATACATACAAACAAACTTTTGCATTTATAATATTGGTAGGATTATAAGTACACAGTATTTATTTGCATTTGAAGAAATTACCACGCGCTCATTCATGCAAACTAAAATTATAAAAATCAAAGTTTGTCTGTCTATAGCTCTTTTAGGGCTAACCCGCTAAACCAATTTTGATGAAATTTGATATGCATATAGCTAAAGGTTTGGGCTAAAACATAGCTACTTTTTTCTTTAAAAATCAACCCCAAAAATAATAGATAAGATAGAATAAGGGATAGATATTTGTGTAAAAATTGTAACTATTCTGCTCTGAGGAAGTCACGGATATAACAGCTAGTATTGTTAAAGTATTAGAACTATAAATTTAACAAATTACTGTTACACTCATCACATAACCAAATTAATGGTTGATCTTGAAAAATAAAGATCATCTATGTATTAATACGTGATGCCAAAAATTTTGGCCCCCTTTTTACGAAAATGGCGCTGACGCATGAGTATAAAACTTGGCACACTTAAAGTTTATATGTAGGAGAAGTGCAGAACGCCAATATTGTTCAATAATAATGCTTATAAAATACATTGAATCAATAAATTAAACCTTACCCACACTACCATGCATTTGACACACACAAACAAATATATTGAAGATAACGCTAAAAGATCACAGATGACGCACTAAAAAGTTTGGAAACCAAGTAGTTGGTCTTGAGAAATGAAGATGGCGTTCTTGTCAACAAGATATTAAAACTTATTATGGTCAAATTTCGACCAACGGGCAACCACAAGTTATAATAAATATGTTGAAATAAATAACAAAAACTAAAGCAAACTTCAAAAAAATTTTAGGAAAATCGAGAAAAAAAATTGATGTACGTGAAAATGACTTACTTGATGACAATGAAGATACTTATTAAAATCGAAGTCGGTTATTTGCAATTTTACATCGCAGTAAAATTAAAAAATTAAACATTTCTTTGCGTGGACATAATACGAAAAAGAAGAACACACTTTAAAAAACCAGAGTTCAACTAATATCCAATTCTTGTTAAAACATAATTACAACCAAGCACCTAAAGCTTGCAATTTTGAAATAAAAAAGGGTCTATTTATTTTACTTTTTGATTTAGGTAAGATTAATTCCTGGGGGCTCTGTGAAGTTACAAAGTACCTTTACGTATAAAACTCTTTACATTTACCTTTAATAGATTTAATATCTTTGTCTCATCTTCAACCTTTTTAACCTTTTTGTTCGGAAGGTCGAGGTTCATTTTAGTAATTTAAATCTAGACCCCTAAACTATAAGTAACGTTCTGCGTTTCGGCTTTTTTCAAGATAATTATGAGACACGAATTTCTCTTTTCATTTTTTGAAATAAAACTTCTTTATCGATGTATAAGAGAAATTTGCCGTCATAGTTCTCTGTTACGTTCATTAACCTTTAGATACGCCCCAAAAAAAAACACTGTATGTTATCCCCGAATTTTATACTGCGTTTCTCGGGGTGCTTGCACTTTGCGCAACGCGCGCTAAATAAAGTTGTATATTTTTATTTCGCGTAGCTTCTATTGCGGGCCTTGAGCGTGGAGACCGAATCCGGAAATTCCGGAACGAAAATAACCTAACACCTCCACTCCGACCGGCACGGCGGTGATACTTTTTAGTTTGGCATCTATCGATTAATAGCAGAACTTGTAATGACTTTTTGATCACGCTTGTCTCTTTAGTTCATCAACTCACCTCTAGGTGGCGTTGTTGGCGTTACTGCGCACGCCTAATCCCCCTCTTCGCCCCACAATCTGGTGACTCATGCCTGCTTATTCAAAAGCTTTACCGCGGCAGTCTCCGAGTGCCACACGTCTTTTATGCTTAAATTCTTATGTTTAAAAATGTTGTGAAGAAGTTATTGTACACATGTTAGAAGTGGTTAAGTGTGTTCACTAATACACACACACATTTTATTTCAAATGACAGTATGTTTTATTCCTAATTACGTTTTTTAACTTCTAGAAGCGACAGTAGAACAGTTTCATAAATTTTGATTTCTTTTTTTTGTCAAGCTTAAGAGCTTTTTTTATGTTTTGTTATTTTTTCGAGATTTCCAGTTTTTGACTAAAGATAACTGAGCAACCTTCGTATCAACTTCTATCTGGTATAGAATTTCCGAACAAATAGCTTCTGCTTCAACCTCTGATATTCCACGTTCAAATCGCTAAGGTTTTTATCTGAGGGCGGAGTCAAGAATATCCGAGATCAGCGTATTTGACTAAAACTAGTAATGTTTTTTGAAGAAGTCAAGTAGGTTTGCAAGAATCGTGGTAATAGGAACACGAGACTCTTTGCCAAGTATTATAAAGCGTATAAAGTAAAAACAACGATGCACATTTCACTGTGTGCTCGGTTGGCGATAGGCTTTCCACCTATCATATTGTGGAACCTAGTGTCTTCGGCTAGTCGTGGGTTGCGCCTCTGCCTACCTCTTCGGTTATGTGGGCGTGTAGATACTTATAACAAAGTTGCTCTGGATTGGATTAGTCCCCGAAGTGAGATAGGTTTACCTCCCAACACGTTGTGGGACTAAGTACTTTCGGCTAGTCTTGAGGGGTGGTTGTACCTCTGCATACCTCTTTAGGATAGGCGTAAAGATAGTTATTTTATCCTTGCAATAATGGGTGTTATTTATTAGGTGATTCCCGCCATTCATTAAGAACAATTAAAAGTAAAAACTGAACTAAACAATCAATTTCACCTTGAAATCATTTGCAAGGTAAGTCTTTATCATTCTTTTTGTTGTATTGTGTCAAGTAATGTCCGTTTGTTTTGATATCTTGAAAGTTTCTATATCAGTCTAAGTCAGCCTTTCCCAAAGTGGGCGATAACGCCCCCTTGTGGGCGCTGGAAGCCTAGAGGGGGGCGGTATAAATCTTGAAAAAAATGTTTTTTTTTAAACTAGGCGCAACAATTGTTAGTTATTGAGGTTATTGACAAGAAAAAAACGAGGGGGAGGGGCGCTACAAAACAACTGATTTTCAAAGTGGGCGTTACATGAAATAAGTTTGGGAACCTCTGGTCTAAGTACACAGGTACAGGTATCTGTGTCAGTGCGTTTGTTGAACATTATAAGATCAAGCTTAACATACTCGTACAGTAGTACTACTTAAATTATGCGCTTCGGCTATATTCGTCAAGCTTCGGAAATCCGAATGTATTTTAAAGATCTATATAGATCGCCTCTGTGGTCTAGCGGTTCAGGTGTCGGCCAACACAAAGAAAATTGGATTTTTCCAATAAAAAAAAATGTTGGTCGGGATTGGAAATGTGCCCGGTTGGCGATAGGCTTGCCACCTATCACATTGTGGGACTTAGTGTCTTCGGTTAGTCGTGGGTGCCTTGGTTGTACCTCTGCCTACCTCTTCGGGGATATGGGCGTGAAGATACTTTCTATATAGAGTTGTTATTACACATAATTAATCATTTCGTTTAAATTTAGATTGGGTCAGCCAATTTAAAAATAAAAGTGTAAAGTTTAAAAAGAGTAAAAATTGTAAAGCCGAAGCGCATAATTAAATTAGTAGTACTACATGTTACTATCTTCACACTTATCTGAATAATATGGATCAATTAAATCCTTCTCTAAAATCTTTTCAACAGTTCTACCCTGATAAATATCTTACGTTATTATCTTCAAACTTATCTGATCAGTATAGATAGACAGACGATATAACTGATATCCTCCACCAAAGTGGCTAAGTACCTTAGTGGTCGTAGGTACCTTAGCTGTACCCTTGCCTACTTCTTCGGGGATACGGGGGTGAAGACATATGTAATCACGAGCCACTCCTGATGGTAAGAGTGTAGTCTGCAGTTTATAGTCACTATAAATGTTGTAAGTCATAATACTGCCATTATGGCGACAGCAATAGGTAAAGCGGGGGATATCTACTCGGTCAAATTGCTGCACAGCTCCCTACTACCAGTGGTCTTCAGGCAGGACGGCAGATTGTCTATTCTACACAGAAGACACAGATCAATATTTGCTAATGAGAAATCACACGTTTACTACTTTTAAATCTTTTTTAATAAAAATGATTTTAATATAGTTTCTATACATCTTATCGTCGGTGCTTGGTGGAATTCCTTTCTTTATACAATTTATTTAGAAACACTTGTACTTTTCACAATATTTAATATTAATATTTATTTAACACTTTATTGCACACAAAAACTAAAATACACAAAATACACGAGAAGTTAAAAATGCACAAAAGGCGAGCTTATCTCTAACTAAAGAAATTTCTTCCAGCCAACCCAAAAAAAAAATTAAGCTGTGAAAATAAAATGGAAGGCATCGTGTACAAAACAATTAACTATAGCTATACTTAGAACGAATAAATAAAAATATACTAATAAAGTGTTAAAAAAAACAGGTACAATTATAATTATTAAAATATCTTTGTAGGATAATATATAAGTATGTTATTGTGTCAACGATAAGTAATGTTCCTTCAATCTTTTCTTAAAAGTAGGTAAAGAAGGGCTGTCACGAATTACGGTAGGAAGGGAATTCCACAATTTTATTTTATTTTTTTATTTACATGACTCACTTCCTAAATATTTTATCTTAAAACTTTAAGTCCATTTAAACTTGTTACGTAATACTCGTTTGTACAACTTGCAAGTATGTCAGTTAAGTAACTTTTGTCATTTGGAATGTAAAAAAATAAAATATTTGTTCACATGTGTTTCGGCAACTTCTGGCTGTTTTAATATAATTCTAACCAACTTGGAAAAAAGGAGGAGATTAGACTCTTACGTTTATTCCATTTTTGTTCATCTATTTATTAATCATTAATGAGCTAGTTTTAAGCTCTTCTTAAACTCCTGACAAAACCTTCATAGAATGTAGCTAAGAACAATTTCGATAACGTAAGATTTTAAACAAATGTCTGCAACAAATTCGGTTCATCGGTTTAAAAGTTACGATGCCACAAACAGACACATACATAGACACGCCAAACTTATAACTTTCCTTTTTTCCTTTGATCGTCGCATTACACCTAAACGGATGACCTAATTTTAGTATTAATTATCAGGAGAAGGTTCATATAAAAAACCTCAATATTCATAGCTAGGAAAGGACAACGTCTGTCGACTTAGCTATTTTAAAATATTTAGAAATATAACTCACTTAGATTCACAAAATTATCGATATATTATTTTCACTAAACATAAAAACTGAATATTCATACAAATGTACACACTTTCCAATTATATATACGAATATGTATAGCGTAATAAAAATATTCATTATTGTTGAGTAATATTATTTATAGGTGATACATAATTAAAATGCGGATTCCATTTCGCTCTTACAAAGATTTAATTATTATTTTATCTATGTAGTACCTAAGTAATGACCAAAGATTTGCAATAGTTTTATTTTAAACCAGTTAAATATAAAATAAAGATATGTTATCTGAAAGTAAAAGCTTAAGACAAATGCCTATGTATCAGGTACTCGTATTAGTTAAGCATAATTATTCATTATATACGTAATATATCTATCTACATATGAATAAAAATAATTAAAATGCCAAGCAACGCTACTGTTGTTGCTACTAGCTGTCCTGGCGAGTCCTTGATCTAAGCAAACTCTTTGGGTGTTAGCTAGCTATTACCCGCGGCTTGTTCGCATGGCAGTTAGACTATCATACAAGCTTTCAACTCTTATTTCACCCCCTCAGGGGTAGAATTTCCAGAAACGCTTAAATACGTATCTACTCTTTTTTAATAAGTAGCCCTAAACTAAAGTTTTATGTTTCTAGCTTAAAAAATGATGGTCTTCCATAAAAAAACTTTCAACCCCTATTTCACCTCCTTAGGGGTAGAATTTCCAGAAACGCTTAAATACGTATCTACTCTTTTTTAATAAGTAGCCCTAAACTAAAGTTTTATGTTTCTAGCTTAAAAAATGATGGTCTTCCATAAAAAACTTTCAACCCCTATTTCACCTCCTAAGGGGTAGAATTTCCAGAAACGCTTAAATACGTATCTACTCTTTTTTAATAACTAGCCCTAAACTAAAGTTTTATGTTTCTTACTTAAAAAATGATGGTCTTCCATAAAAAACTTTTAACCCCTATTTCACCCCCTTAGGGGTAAAATTTCCAAATTCCGTCCTCAGTGGATGTCTACTCAGTAAATCGACCCTACTCACCAAATTTCATGGTTGTAACTCTAAACAGT